>JAZGTJ010000390.1:0-122348 GCA_036877575.1 Botia almorhae | reverse complement strand
GCAGTTTAATGGGATCCATTCAATTGGGAAGGTGGAGCACTTGGAAGAATTAACATATTCCTTTCCCCCTCAATCTGTGCTGAAGTGTCTTTGAAAGGGGCAAGGAAAGGGGGTCGTGGCTTAACATTATAAAGGAAAAATAAGACAGCATTGCCGTCTTGGTTGGTGTTGAATACGCGTCCTGACAGGCTTTTGTAAAACTAAAAGACCGGGAAAGATCTCCGAGACGAGCGCTATTTAGTGTTTGGAAATCTCTTTCATCAAAATCCCCAAATCCATTGAAAAAAATCTCTTTTCTCTACTTGAAAATGAAACTTTTGCCCATTTGTACTTGGCTCTTATGCCTTTTGGTTTTTATCGTGTGCTTAGGATCCGAGTGTGGGACTCCACGGCGAATTACAAGGTCTAAAAGAGACTTGGTACGCATCAGGGAAGCCAGAAGTACCTTCCCAGGAGCTTGTGCCACACGCTTGCCTCGGGGCAAACGCTCGCTTCCCGGGATACACCGGCGCTCCCCTCGCCTGTCACAGGCGGGGGAAAGCACCTCAGGTCGGCGGAGGGATGTTTACTTTACCGGCAGAGGAGATCAGCTACGTCTGAAACCTAATGCAGAAGTTCCAAGGGGCAATTTTACCCTGGAAATGTGGATAAAACCTGAGGGTGGGCAACGCTCTCCAGCTGTTATCGGAGGTTTGCTTTGCTTAACGATTACTTCCATTTTATTATCTGCAGAAAAATGACTTTTTAAAGCAAACACATCACTTCTGATGTGCGAACGCTTGCACAAATGCTTGTCACCGACATTTCTTTATATTAAATTCACTATGAGGTAATGCAAACATGACATTTGCGAGGGTGGCGTATAGTGATGCGCCGTTGCTGTGGTTGTTTACGGATACTGTCAAAAACTCTCCTGGGCTTCGTGTATGCGGTGCTGGCAGATTATCACCGTGCAACTTTCTCTTATTATGTAGTTGACGTTACCCATTTAAATCGCGTTTCTAGTTATTAATCTTTGTCTGCAGAGAGTTGAGGTCACAGCAATTGCAATACTCCAATACCTTTATCGTTAAATAACATTTTTTTCCTATCGTAATAACTAAATTTAATCACGAAATCTGTTATTCATAAAAAATATTTTTTTTGTGTATTGTTAACATTCTTTCTGTTTTTTTTAATTAAATGCCAAATAGAAGCATTTTGTGTCAGTTGCTTTGCTGATGTTAAAAGCATCACGTAACAGTTTTTATATCTCCATCATGTTTGAAATGTTATGTATGATGCTGTAAAATTGGGTCGAGTGTGCGTGGCTGTCAGAATCGCTTAAACAAATACGTCATCCCTTTGATGCATAGGCTGCTGTGCTTCTTACGTGCGCTGCAAGTATACACACAAACAACCTCGCATCCAGCCAAACATTAAAATGCGTGCTTGATTTAATAACACATTAACGATTTATTTGTTTCGTTTATTTTAAACGGACCTTAATTTTATCGAATAACGAAATCGTATTATTATTAATATATTTTTTTTGCTTTAAAATATCACGTGCATTACGCATTATTCTACAAGGGATGCAGTAGCACGGCCGATGTCATTGTTGCTCAGTTGTATTTCTGTATTTGTAAATCTGTATTACGCGCCAATAGGGAGCGTAATACCCTCGATTGACGAATCCTTCGTGCATGCGATGAACCCGTATAGCACGCAGTTTTGTGGAAACGGACCACACGTTTAGAGTTATAATATGCACGACGATTTATTTGTGATAATGTGATAACAGAATTTGAACCCTGGAGTCTAGCTGTTGAAAACTTTATCTGAAATTAAACCCACTGGCTTCTAGTTTCTCTAACCTGTGGGTACCGTGGAAACCTGGTCCACAAGAACCACTAAGCTTACTTTCTGTTTTCACAAACACTGCACAAAAAGACATACACAAGTTTAGTCATACACAAGTCAAATAATTAAATCCAAATTAAATAAATCATTATAAAACAATTACAATAATTCTGTTATTAAAAAAATCTAAAAAATTTAATTATGTAAAGATTGTTTCCAAATAATACATCTTGTCAGTGAGAGGTTTAAAGCGAGTCTACTGCGCTGTCCTTATAGTTCTCTTCTCCTTCACAGTTACATGAGGAAGCAACGAGGGGGCGCTGGCACGGTTTCTATACATTAGCTTCTCCTGCTACATCAAAAACTGCTATTCAGCAAATATTATTTTATTATATATTTTATTGTATAAGTATTACATTTTGCTGTGGTCCATCTTTTTCGGGGCCCTTTTGGCCATTATTTATTAGCCATCATAGGTTTTAAAAGTTAAGAATTTAGATAATACATGTTAATAAATACACAAATGTTCATAAATACATTTGATGTCTGCGCTCATCAGGTAAAGAAATAGAGAAATGCTTTCAATGGAGAAAAAGCTATAAAATGAGTGCCTTGTGCCTTGTCCATCAGCTCATTTAAAAATATCGCCATTGTTGCCACTAAACTTCATAGAATTGACTTCAGATTTTGAGACTGCCGAGCACAGAGAGTGAATTCAAAGGCACTGTGCCTGTTATATGAATGTCTCAGACAAATGTCTGTCACCGGACGTTTTATGGCATGTCTGCAGACATTAGACAGCATGTTCTCATCTTTCATTTGTAGCTGTTGCTTTAGTTTTGAACACAAATGTTTGACGTGATTATGCTTGTCTTTGAGGTTTCTCTGCAGTTTGAAGTGGGATGGGATATTTTATGGCACATTACAATAACTTAATAAGCACCTCATAAAACTGTCAATGGCACCACTTATGGGTTTGTAATGATGGCTATAAACATTTAAATATTCAATTATCATGTTGTAACAGTTCCCAGACTCTTACTTTGTAGTTTCCTGTTTTGTTCCGGTTTTGCCTTATTTGGTTTACTTCCTGTTTTGTTAATGAATAACGATCACCTGTTTCACCCTCATTTGTACTCCTATTTAAGTTCTCCCTTGTCCTGTCACGTTTGTGGGTTATTGTAAATTATTGTGGTTTATTGTGAGTTATATTCCTGTGGATTGTATTTACCGAACAACGCTTCTGTACGTTTGTTATATCTTCTTCTTTGTTTTGAATTACGGTTAGTGTTTGTATGTTGTCGTGTTATTAAAGACCTTTTCAGTTAGTTATTCCTCGTTCCGCTCCTTGGATGATTTGTGGTGGGTTAGTGCAGTGTTGACAATCACTATTTTTTCTGTTAATAAATACGTTCGGATGGGTACGATATTCAGATGTTATTCTAATGTTTGTGGTGAACAGTATTGTAAGTGTGAAAAACAGCTTATTGTTATTATGTGCATGTAATGAATGAAAATATACAGTCATTTTTAGTGTTTTGCTTTTAAAGAATATTGTAAATGTTTATACTGACCCCATTGAGAACAGAAAACACCAGCTGTTGTGTAAATGTTCCAGAATTTTACAATAACAGTCTGCAGACAATACAGGTGTGTGTTTTTTTCTTCCAGACAGCCCTTCCGTGCTGGTGTCCTTCATTTCATAATGCTCCCTTTTTAGTGCTCTGTCCATGGTGCTGGATACTGAGATTGAAAATACGCAAAATGGTGTTTTCATAAAATATTGCAAAGGATTACAAGAGCAGGACACTGTTTTCAAACATTGCATTTTAGCTTAAGCATATACTTAATTATATGGCTAGCAAGATTTTCGAAATTACGTTTTTAATGCAAAGCCGCCAACATTGCATTTGTGTGTGAGTTTTCTTAACAATCTGCTTATCGTACTGTAGCGTTCTCTCCATTATCTTTAAGCTGGTTCCATCTTTGTGTGTTTATTATGCAGGTTTTAAGGAAATCAGTATTGAATTGACATTTTCTGCTCCGTTCATTGAACACCCGTTTCCCAGCACTGAGCCCCTTGCATGTCTAAAGTTCACGGTTGGCAAGACATGTACCTGTTTGTTATTTCCCACTTAGTGGTCTCATTCCAGGATTTCACAGATTGTAATTTCCTCAGTTTTATGGCACAATTTATTTTTATAGATGCTGGCAGCGGTTCTCCTGGCAGCCCAGAAGTGAGAGGGAACTACATGCTCCTGTGTGCTCTTTAGTACGGCGCTCCCGAATGAATGATCCCTTTAAAGTGGTCAATCCTAGCGGTCCAGTGATTCACATGCATTCAGCTCCACGGAAGGAGATTTAAGCAGTTCATTTCAAAAGGCTTTTCCTTGTTGAAGAAGGAAATGCGTAAACTTGAAATGATGTTACAGGTCTGGATTTGTGTGCACTGTAGTAAATAGCAATATAACAGTAATATTTTCCTCTGCTACCCTGGTAACAGTTTATGGCTTCTTTGTCGTAATTGAGTTTCACTAATTACCCCTAACAAACACACATCTCACTTCGTTGGGCGAAACTACTGGTGTAGTAACAGACTGTAACTAGATCATTTTTCGACTCTGACCGCAAATTTCATTGCTCAGCAACTAACAGGATTAAGCGGCATTGCTGTGTAAATTTGTAGTGCTCCCGAATGAAAACGAAATGAAATGTTAAAATTAGGAAACATATCTGATTTCTGTATTAAAGCTTGATATAAAATACTCTTTAACACACTCTTACTTCTGCCTGATTATGGAGGACACATGCCCATTAAACGTAAGAGTAGGTTTCCTTCTGCAGCGCTGCATATGGTTTCCAAATAAAACAGGAAGAAAGGGTTTTAGAGCCCCTATCATAATAAGAAAAAAGACCATTTTTTATTTCAGACATACTTTACAGCTGAGGCATGTTTCACAAAATCGCCTGCAAATTCAAGTAACCTTTGCTCTGTTGATACAAGACCACACTGTCTGGGCCTGATTGCTAGCAGAGGCGTCCATGTAGACCTGTAGTGGTTGGACTGGGCTTTTGCAATGGTTTGATCACAGGAACCTTTCTGGACAAACACATGAAGTTTTGGTCTGACTGTGTCTATGTTCGGTAACTTGCGTCAGCAGTGTTGTGTTGGTCAGTTTGCTGTTATAAAGCTAAGCACCTTTCCTGAAGCATCAAAATTAATTGGTGTCTTCTAATTGTCTTCAGTCATTTCTGTCTTATTGTGCATCGGCGTGTGTCTAAAATATAGATTAAACATACTATATAAACAAATTTAGATTTGATTAATTCAGTTAGAGAGATTTGTTCTTTTATTTGAGAAATGTTACTAATATGAGCCATTGTTCTTGCAGGGCTCTATGATAAATGCTTCTACACGTCTAGTGATAGAGGATGGCTGCTCGGCATCAAAGCAGTCAGTGACCAAGCCCACCGTGACCCTCGCTTTTTCTTCTCCCTTAAGACAGACCGAGCCCACAAACGTACCACCATCACCTCTAATGCCCCCTACGCTCCCAATCAATGGTCACATCTGGCTGTCACCTACAATGGCCTCTTTATGAAGCTGTATGTTAATGGGGCGCAGGTTGCTGTAAGTCGAGACCAGTCTGGTGAGATTTTCAGCCCACTTACTAAGAAGTGCAAGGTGCTAATGATCGGAGGCAATGCCTTGAACCACAACTACAGGGGAACAATGGAACACTTGAGCATGTGGAGCAGGGCCCTCACCCAGCGTGAGATCATCAGATACATGAGTCACAGTTACGGCAAATCCGATGACTTGTCTCAGATTGTTATCCATGAGAACTTTGAGAACATGTCCAAAAGGTGGCTCACAATGAAAGATGGCATCTTCCCCAGGTTGGGACATTCGGACCGGAACCTGGCAGGTGACCTCAGTGGTTCTCTTGACACTGGACTGAAGCCTCCACCTTGTGGACAGACTGTGTGCGACAATGTGGAGGTAGTGATGAACTACTATCGGCTTTGGAGCTTCCGCAAACCCAAGACGGTGCGTTATCGAGTGATAAACGTGTATGATGACGATGGACGGTGGCCAACAGTTACCGACCACCAGATCAACCTCCAGCACCAGCATTTGAACAAGGCTTTCCGCGTCTACAATATCACCTGGGAACGTACCGTTCACAATGTCTACAACTCGTCCCTACGAAACCGTCTCATACTGGCCAACTGTGATGTCAACAAAGTTGGTGATGAAGAATGTGATCTAGAATGTAACCACACTCTCACAGGCTTCGATGCTGGTTACTGTAAGAGGCAGACGACACAATGTCCTGAATACAAACAGGGGAATGGGGTTTGTGATCCAGAGTGCAACTGGGACAATTTCTATTATGATCACGGAGACTGCTGCAACCCTAACATCACTGATGTCACAAAGACCTGCTTCAATCCAGCATCACCCCTCAGGTAATTCATAAAGAACTCTTTATACATGGCATGTAGTGAATTACCAGAATTTTGCTTACAGATTGATGATCTAATTGATTCATTTGTGGTATTGTAGGTACAAGAATTTACTGTTTGTTTAATCTTTGGAAGACCAGGGTTAGAAGATCACTGTTTTTAAAGGTTCTGGAAAGACTTGAGGGAACTCCAGGGCACTGTAAATTTCCTTCTTGTGTCTAAAGCTTTCAGAAATGTCGATTTGGTTCCATTAATGCATTATAATGTGACATTCCAACAGCGTTGTAAGTGTTGAGCTGGAGTTCTGGGGCATGAATTTCATTACATATATACAGGAATAGACTCAGTTTAAGGGGCCGTTTTACACTATATAGGATTAGATTTAGGTGCTCCCTGTTTAGCGAGTTCCTCTGTAATAGCAGCCCTTAGACCTGTATTTGCTTGTTTCATGTATCCCATGAGCACATTTTGACATTGACTCAAAGATAACAACCAATCACTTTTTACTCTGTGTGTGAAATGACCAGATGTGAAGACTGAGGAGATTCCAGACGTTGTGCTCCTTTTCGTAAGCGTATAAAAGTGATTTGATAGACAGTAAGTGGGAATGGAAACTATGTCCCCCCGGACAAACAGGGAAACCAATCATAGCTTAGAACAGAATCTTCAACACCAATACTTACAGCATTAGAGACTCCACAGGGAGTTCTACTCTAAAGAAAGAACCTTTCAGAACTATGTTGAGGTTGTGAGGGCATTGAATACTGTTGGGGTAAAGCGCAGTATTTGTTCTCTGGATGGTGTGACAAACCAGAGTTCTCTCACTGCCCTTCTTAGAACAGCAATGTGTTTGCCCAACATGCCTCAAAGAGAAACTGCTGATGGTGGTTTTGTGAGAAGTATTTGGTTTTCATATATTTAATCAGCCCAAACAAGTGCAATGAAGGACAGCCAGGGAGTTGAGCCAGATATGAAGGGGAGACGTGTCATGATCCACGATGAAGATTTCATTCTCAGGAAACAGAACCTGGATATGATGATTATGTCATGTATGCAGTATCCGCAAATCTGAAAAATGTATGCCCTTTAATAGGCATCACCCATTTTCTGTAGGTCCTACAAATGATCAGATTTGCTTCAGGTTTACAACCTTGTTGCAGTGTGGCATTACTTGCAAATTACGACCTTCTGTGGTTACAGTCCCTAAGTTCACCATCTTTGTTGTTTGGTTACAGCCATCCATTGACGTGTGTGTGTATTCATGTGTGAGATGAGACTAGAGCGTGTGGTCAACCAGAGAGGGGAGAGCACTCCAACTTGTTGCTTGTTTTGATTTGATTATGGTATGTCTGGAAAGCTTTGCCGAGGGCCGGATAACAAAGTGATTAGACATTTCTTTTTGATTGTACAAGTATGCATGAACAAAGAGTTGAGCAAGAACAGAACAATGGAATCAAATGCTGTGGTGAATTTGTTTTTGCCCAAGACTCCCGCAGATGTTGCAGTCAACTCCAAAGTCTGTGATTTTCAGCAGACCATATCAGTATGTTTCAGTTAATAACTCTGCTAAATCTCTTTTATATGGAATCTATGAATTCGTTTTTCTCTGTTACTGTAGTTATCTTTGTCTTTGACACATGGCCCATGCAGAAGTTGTCACCACAATGTTAGGGTGTTTTGGGTGGTTACAAGGGTTACATGCGGGTGCTATTGTGTGCTGGGTGGTTGCTTTGGCATTGCTATGTGGTTGCGAGGGTGGTCAGGGTTGTAGTTGTTTACTTGTCCACCTCTGGTCTCCAGGATGTTTTTGATCATTTGAAGATCGCTAGAGTTCCTCCTTCAGCGGTTTCTGGACCACTTACACTAGGTGGATTTGATGAGAATGCAGATTTTTGGGACTTAATTCGACTGAAGAATGTGTTGTCACTGTGAATAAGTGAAAGCTGTGTGTGCAGAACAGGATTAGGCACTTGAGGAGTGAAAACCATTTTAAGCTGCAATGTGTACAACAATGACACTTGCTTTAGGACTCGCTTAGTCACTAAACACTAAAAAGTGTTTTTTATTTGTCTCAGAGTAGTCAAAGGTACATTCTACTCTTCTACTGTTTGCTTGGCCCCCTGTTTTGACCTGTGTTCTCCTGATGAGGAAATACAACTCGAATCATAAGAGTTCCTGTACCTAATCTAGGATACTTGGGTTGTAAACTAAGCCAGCTAATAACTGGTTACCTTGTCAAGGATCAGGAAAAGCACAGTCTTAACACTTAGTTTTTTCTAAGAAGGCTTGAGAAACCATCTACACAGATGTGACCACCCTAAAAAAAGGAAAGAGGCTGTCAATCGGTTTCCCCCCTTTCATCAAATGCAATGCTGGAGCACACACACAGGCGCACAAATACAACATTCAATCCCTGGTGTTTAGTAGTAGGGTTGAATAAAGAGTTAAGCCCTGTGGACAGAAGGATTTCCTCTTTCTAAACTGCAGCAATTAAACAGCCCTTTAACATGCCACTGTGAGGCCAGCTGATTCGTTTGTGTGAGAAGGCCTTTTCTTTGGGGGCTTCAGTGGGGGTTTCCAATCCATCACATTAGTAATTGCAGGAAAGCAGGAAAGAGTTTTAATTGTCCACTGGTTTATCCATCTATCTGTCATTACAGTTCATGAAAAACTGATATTGATATCAGTGATATTGATGACTGTATTAGCATGCTTTCTTTCTGGAGTACATGCTAATGTGGTTGTAATTCTTCAAAGGTGTCATATCATGAGAAATCAAACTTTTACTGGTCTCTTTATTTTACATAAAGATAAAAAAAAAATTATATCACTCAGTTGTCTAGATGGGTTCTTGCCATTAACCCACGTGTAACCTGTTTGTGACTTTAAATTAATACAACGCTGCTCATTTTATTTATTTCAAGCAAATTGAGAATATTTCTGAAATGTTTTAAATGTCACCAAGAAACATCAAAAATTGTATGCATTGATTTTTTATGCCAATATAAAAGCTTGTTTAGCAGTTAGTGTGATGTGGTTACTGTTAAATGAATAAAGAAGTAATTAAATGTACGTTTTACATTTATATAAGTATATATTTTTAAAAGATTTAAAAATACTGCACACAAATATATCAGATCTTTCTCAGTCAGAATCACGATAATTAAAGTGCTTTAAATGCAATAAATCTTCACGAAATGCCAATCATGTAAAAGAATTAATTCAAATGGACAGATGCACAATAATAAATGTCATTTTTTTAAATGAGAGTGGGAGGGGCGTGCTAAAGTCAGAGCTGGCTAGACTGAGCCGGAAGCAGCAAAAACCAAGCAGTAATGTAAATGTCAGGTTGAACGATAGCACCATCTCCTGTTTTGGAAGAAATTTGCACAGCTGCATTTATGAGAAAATATGCATGGTCACATTTGTGAGGAAATCAAGCCGAGAGACTCTAATATAAAAGGAGTGTCATAAAACACAGTACATTTGTTGCACCTCCTTATTTTTTCCTAAAATGCCTTTTGTATTTGTTAAGTGTTTTCTGTTTGTTTGAGAGTGGAGCTTCCTTTGCAAAACAAATTGCATTTGATTGCAAAATGCTGTGTTTTTTGTTTCGTTTTGGCACAATTTTAGCTCCATATGTGAACCTCATATGTGATGCTAATTGTGGAGATGATTGATCACTCCTCTTATGTACTTGGAGCTGATGAAAAGGTCCCTGAAAGGCTGAGAAAATTATAGGCCTCGCAGCCAACTGGTGAACACTGCCATGCCAGCCCACCCCGAGCAGCTTCACACGAACAGCACATCTGGATGCAAGGCCATCTTTACTAAATCAGATGAATAATACATGGGTGTAAATGGATGAAGCCATAATCATGCATTTAACAGGCATTAAATATAAATGCATCAACACACACTTGGAGCACTGTGAGTGTGTTTGTGTCATTTGTTTGATCATTTATTGGACAGCCCATCCCATAACACAGGCCTATACGGTGCATTTACAGTGGGCTGCCCTTTTCTAAACCATTCTGCCTTGTGATATTGGCACCAGAGGCTTCAGACAGCTATTGGTTTATTTTGCTGTTTATTAAGGCGATTACCACTTGTAAATCTGAGCCTGGTGTGACTTAAAAACTTGCCAGTGCCACCCACTTTCCTGCTCAGCAGAACCAGGCAAAAGACTCCTGAGCGGCAGTGTGCGATGCATGACCACTAATGCCTGCATACTTTGGCTGGACATATGCATACTTTGGTCTGCTGTTTTTGTAGTAGGCCTACATCTACATCTGATTCATGTTGTGTTTTGTGAGCGAGCCAGTGGATTAAACCTATTTGAACCAGGCCCAGCTCCAGCTATGAGGTGGGCCAAGTAATATTAATGGTGTTGGGGGGAGGGGGGGGTTGTTGCATTTTTAATATTCTGTTTAATATTAATTTAGGATTCACTTTTTAATTAAACTGGCCTTTCTGGTAGAGTCTGGTTTCTCCTTAAGCTAAGGTTATTAAAACACTGATGGAGTCGTCTTGATTTCTTGCTACTGTCACCTTTGGCTTGCTCAGTGGGAGACTTCTGACATAAGAGACATATACTTTGGTAATATCACTTTTAATATAACAGCACGGGCACCATAAACAGTTTTAAGTGTGGTATGCAAGACAGAATTTTGGGCCACATTCTTTAAGATGAAGGGTTTTGTTTTTGGGCTTAGAGATTTAAAAAAAGAATAAAGTTCTTTTAAAAAAATTATTTTAAAATTAAAATCAAATTCTGTATATAATCTATATTATATTCTTCGAAATTGATTTCCAGGGGCATTATGTTACTTTTATGTGGGCATTTGTATAATAACCTTATTAAATGTCTTTGTGTTGTCTTTTATTTCAAATGTTTAGTTATGTTTTTTAAATTTATGTATGTTAGCAGACTGTTTAATACTGCTTAAATGTGACAAACGCATTTCCAAGCTGGTCCAACCCCCCTACCTATACTTTTTTTAAGCAGAGACCCACTTTTTAAAAAACAAGCTCTTTTTGCACTTGTAGCTGACTAATTCATCTTGCCATGAAACCTCCTCACCCCGTTTCCCCTTCTGTACAGCCAAAAAGCCAGCCAAATATTTTCATAGGAAGTAATGAAATTCCTGAAATGATTAGGAGGGAAACCTTATATCATCTGTCCCCTCAGCTGGTTTCACAAGCACAAGCAAACTCTGGCACCTTTTGATGAGGCCTAACAGTATTTCTTTGTGTTTCTAGGAAAAGAGAGCATTATTATGTGTTATTCCACATTTTTGCTTTGCCTAAACTGTTCCAAGACATTGCTGGTTTGATGCAGGCTCACCATGTAGTTATCAGTCAGTGACCTGCAGAACGTTCAAGTGATTATCATAGTAATGCTATCTGTAAGGGCATCTCATCTCATCAGTCTTGAGATGATTTCATCAGAAGAAACATTGTTTTCTGAATACGTGTGGATTCAGGCAGGTAATTTGAGGTCCACACCACACAAGAAGTTTCCCCTCGGTGATGTTTCTGTTTGACTGCTGTGCTGCAACATCATCAGTGCTTCTAATCTTCAATTTTCATGATGCATGACAAAGAGAACATGACACACCGCCTTCCATGTTTGTTCATATCCCTGCAGCATTATCAGATCTTCTGCCCACACTTTCAGTCAACACAGGTGGAGCGTTGTTAGGTTCCCCCAGCATACTGTAAAGCAAATAGATATTTACATCACGCACATTATACCTGATTGGTGTTGATGTTGTGAGGTGGAGAACAAAAGCAATATCGCACAGTATACTCCCATAATAATCTGCTTCTAAGAACATAAAAAACTAAAAAAACGAAGAACATAAGCCTATGTCCTCCTTAGACGGTTAATACATCAAAAAGCACTACAAAGTAACACATAGATTATCATAAAGTCTCTGCTAACCGGGGATTTAGCAGCATGACAACAGATAGTGTGTTTGATTGGTCCTCACCCTGACCGGACTAACAGATGTTGATCTTAAGATGAGGAGTGAGGCTCGACTCTTTCCTCTTTAAACATGTGTGGTGTGTTCACTGTGCTGACAGTGTCAGAGGTTCAGTGATGCTTTTATACTATTTGGTGTATTTTTAAAGGGAAATGTTTCAGAGAATTACGTGGGGGCCTCCTGTAAAGACAGAGGAGATTAGCAGAGAGGCAATATGAAACATTAGATGAATATGAATATTAAATATGAATGTATGCAGTTGCATGCTGTTGTACTTTTGGAAGTGCATGTCTCCAGCATACTAGCTATTATCACACTACAGAGGCTTGTCTTTATTGTACTTGCATGTCTGTTTTTACTGCAGGGGAAAGGCTTGCATGAGAATAACATGTCCGGTGTGTCTGAGGGGAAATAATAAGCGTTTTAAAGGGTCCGTGTCTGGAACTATCCAAGTGACACAGTGCATTCCTAACTAGACAGGGCCAGTGACCTCTGACCTCAGAGCTGCCTGCAGAGCGAGGCTCAGGTTTCCTTCCAAACACAAACTCCCCGTGCGACAGCCTGACTAGGGCCATTAGATTACAGAACACTGCTTCTCTTAACAAACATTGACGCGCACTCACATACACACAAACACTCTCTGTGTGTTTTCTGGTTGGGCTTTTTCCATAATATATTATATATATATATATATATATATATATTCAGTTATTGGTCATTCTCTCATCATTCTCTAAAAGCACTTTCTGTTCTTCTGTCTCAGGGCTTACATGGACGTGAAGGAGTTAAAAGAGGTTTTGAATATGGATGGATCCACACACCTAAACATCATCTTTGCTAACTCCTCTGATGAAGATCTGGCTGGTGTGGCTACTTGGCCCTGGGATAAAGAAGCTTTGACACATTTAGGTACATAAACCACTACAATATAGACCATATTAATATCATGTTTGTCTCACCCTGTTTTTTGTTATTGTCCAAGAAAAGGCACCAAACACAATCTACTTTTGATACCTGCTTTTCTTTTTTATTATCTTGTTTTTTGAGGTGGGATCGTGTTAAACCCTTCATTTTACGGTACGTTTGGCCACACTCACACCATGATCCATGAAATTGGCCACAGCCTTGGTCTGTACCACGTCTTCAGGGGAATCTCAGAGGTGGAGTCCTGTAACGATGCTTGCTTGGAGACCGAGCCTTCACTGGAGACGGGGGACCTGTGCGCAGACACCAACCCAACACCCAAGTACAAATACTGCAGAGATCCCGAACCAGGCAACGACACCTGCGGCAAGCGTCATTTCACAAACACCCCCTTCAACAATTACATGAGCTATGCTGGTGAGACATTTAAAGACAAATACAAGCAGGAATGCAGTGGATTTGGACACTTAGGCTAAACTAAAAAAACGCATTTTTAACTTTTAAGTAAACATCTGAAGTCAGTAAGTTCGCACAGGTGTCCCACCAGACTAAACACAAGTGTAGTTCATCACATTAACTATAGATGTGTTTTTGAAAACCAGAAAGTCCCCAAACTTTTATTATCTTAATTTTAAACAGTATGCTTATTGTCTTCTCATTTAAAACCCAAACCCAAGAGTGTTTCTGTGAGGAGATTTTGCTTGGAGGAGTGTCCTTGTGGCACATTTTTTCAAACACATTTGTTGTAGGTAACACCTGTTGTAATATTTTGATGTTTAATCCATTGACAAACATTTTAATTTTTTTTTTTTTGGGGACACCGAACATAAGATTTTCACACACAGGGATCTGTATAGCCTATCTAATTAGCAGTAGCATGTTGCTAAAGATGCAGTTAGGGATGCAGTACACATTAATAGTGTGAGTTCTCATAACATTGTTGTTTTGTTCTCCTAAAGATGATGACTGCACAGACTCCTTCACTCTGAACCAGGTCGCGAGGATGCACTGTTACCTGGATCTCATCTACCAGTCCTGGCGACCTGGCAGCAAACCAGCTCCTGTTCCTCTACCTCCTCGTGTGACGGCACAGGACCAAGACTCCCTCACACTGGAGTGGTTTCCCGCCCTCACTGGACATTTCTTTGAAAGGTGATTGATCTGGGGGCCAAAGCTGCTGTTAGATCAGCTGTATCAGATATATAAGGATGAAGATTAATTGACTGTATGAATGAAACGTTCTTAGAAACTTCCGCAGGAATAAAGACCAGCTGGACATTTCCAGTAAGTTCCAGTGTCTTAAATCTGCGGAGGTAGCTTCAACAGTATCTATAGTGTAATACTTAAACAAAATATAGTCTGTTATAATCAGAATATGGTTTGTTAACCAGGCCTAAAGTAATTTAAATGTTCAAACATAAAACAACATTAAAAATATGTTTACATTTCAGTGTTGTGAAGGGACTACAGCCAAGTACTGTTTGTACTTGTATTGTACAAGTACTGCATCCCTGAGTGTTCCTCTTCAGCAAAATTCAATTCCAAGCCATCAGTTTTCCAGACATGCCCAAGCTGGCTGATCAAAAACTGTCAATCAACCGATGCACAACTGTATGCACTGTGGAATGGGAATCTAAAGGCCTTGTTTTAGTGGTTTCATTAACACATTGGCTGGTCTTTGTGTTAGAAGCACAAAGCTAAAGATTTTGTTTCTCAGAGAACACACATACTAATGAAAAAGGCATAACTTAAATGCACTGTAAGTCACTTTGAAGCATTTGTCAAAAGCGTACATGTAAATTCATAAACTGCCCTACATATTAAACATAAAGAGCCAATTCAGAAATGTTTGCAGTGTTGCTGTTTCTAAGTTGCTACTTTGGCTGTCTGTTGATTTCCTAGAGAAGTGGGATCAGTGTGTGACAGATGTTCAGAGGTTGGCGTTCTCCTGCAGTTTGCCTCCAACTCCTCCTCGCCCAGACCCTGTGCCCCCTCTGGCCACTGGAGCCCCCGTGAGGCGGAAGGTAAGATACTGTGACAGTCTCAAATATTATCCAAAAACCTTACCATAGATGTCATTATGTGGCAAATGGAAAACGCTTTTTGAGGTCAAAGTGTTTTTGAGAATGGACTGACCACTCCAAAATCGAAGACAGAACCGTCACTTTTTAAAGCATCTGGTGCTTCACCTCTTTCAGCTGTTTTAGAAGTTTTGCAGCGATGCTTAGAGGATTCTTTGGATAAATGAACAAAACAATGGCAAAACAACTCTTTAACAGTAACAATTCGACTTATATTAAGACATTATTATCTCATTGCCTAAGCAGAGGCCTATTCGAATCCTTTTAGGAGGTTTCCTGTTTGGATTTAAGCTGACTGCTTTGGCAGAGCGTTAGAGACCTGTTTCTGTTGACACTTGGAAATTGTGTTTAATTGGTGAGTGCCTTTCAAAACCATTAATGTGTAGTTTTATTGTGTGGGATAAATGATTAAAGCATCGCACCCAATGCAGGTTGCCAAGCGAGGCCAATATTGGACGGAACTGCAAAGTAATCTATGAGGAGACGAACTAAAAAGTGTGGAAAAAGTTAGTCATAGAGTTTGTCATAACTTTTGATTTTCTCATGTGTTTATTTTAAGGTCTAAAAAATGTGGCCATATGGAAGAATTGGTCCATAGAGCTTTGTGCACATAAGTGAATGTTTATTTACCACGGGCGAATGAGTCATGTTTTCCTGTGCTATATCAACGGTCGTGCCCTCGAAACTCAACCTTTGATCTGCTATCGCTGCGGAGCCAATGTCCTATGCTCTGCTTCTCCCTGTCAGAAATCTGAAGAATCTGCCTTTTTCCTGGAGGTTTAGTTGTTATTAGTAAGAAGCCACATATTTATTAAGCTCACCTAATTGCTCACAACGCACCAGGTCTGTAATAGCCATCACACATGCCCGCTGTTTAGCCTGAACTGCAAGTGCTTTTAAAAAAGTGACATTGAAGTGTTGAAAACAACTTCTAAGACCTACATTCCAGAGGCTGGCTGTTTTTTTTGTTTAATTACTTAATTTGAGTTGCTTTTAAAAAAGGGTGAGTCAGACCGAGTGAGTCAGATGGCTCAGAGGGTAAGTGCATGCTTGTGTCCTCAAAGCCAAGCTGGCCCAGCGGTGGCTACTCGCAAGTCAGGTGAGAAAAGCATTGCCCCAGCCTGCCATGGTCACAGCGTTATAACCATGCTTTGCTCTTGAATGGCTTCCGTGGTGTAACTTCATTGCCTGGCCATCTTTCCACTGTTTACAATCGGATATAAAACCTGACTTTGACGACCCGCAGCTGGTTTGAACGACTGCCCTTTACCGTTCTCCGAAAACCACCTGCCTGCGGCGCTCACGTCGTCTAATGCGCGCCCTCTGTCCTCAGTCATCTAGGTTAAACAAGTAACTTGGAACTCTTCCCCTGCTATCCTGGTGTCCTTAGTTGACTTTCTGGAAACAGACATATACACATAATAGGAGCAATGCCCTTATTCTGTTTCTGGAATTCCAGAAAGAAACAACACGGGCAAAAGACGCGTATGATGTGCTGTGCAAATTCGGCTCGATTTGCCACGTGAATTAGCCTGTGGTCACTGATGTTCATGAGAAGATGCCAAAGTTGATTGAAAACATGAAGAATGTGCGAACGAATAAGAGACACAAACCCAGG
This sequence comes from Botia almorhae, assembly GCA_036877575.1. Classification (NCBI taxonomy): domain Eukaryota; kingdom Metazoa; phylum Chordata; class Actinopteri; order Cypriniformes; family Botiidae; genus Botia; species Botia almorhae. Next base: position 105,423 of record JAZGTJ010000390.1, on the reverse strand, counting down.
AATGTGAAGAATGAGTTGTGTGTGTATCCACCTCAACAGTCTGTGTCATGCCAGTCTGACTGATTCTGACTGTGTCAATGAGACAGAAGTGGCTTTAACTGACCACAGGGAGGAAAAGAAGTGTATTTCAGAGGTTTTATAATCACCCTGAACATAACCGTGAAGCCCTGTCCACTTTACACATGTTGAAAGTGAAACACTTTACATGTTGTTGGGTGGAAATTTACAGAACAAAACAACAATGACAACAATGACAAATTATTTACTATAAGAAGCTGGCATAAATCTCAAGACCATTTACTGTAGCCGATGCTGTCCTGCCTGTCATATCGACCCCAAATCTGAATTCTGTGCATTTTAGTTAGTGTCTGTTAGTTTTGCAGCTGTTGTTTGTTGATGAAATTAACTTTAAATGTTGCTGAAATCTACATTTGTTTGCTCTTCTGTTGTTTCTAAGGTTAAAGCTAGTTTTTTTATTTTGAGTTGTTCTTTTTTATATATAGCTGGTTTGCTTTGGAAACCAGTTTTTCTTAATAACTTGCACTGTATCTGGTGTAGTGCTGTCCTCTTTCTCATCCTCATCTAATATTTCCTCTAATATTCCCCTGATCAGCATCTGATGGACTTGGGGGATCTATGTGGGAGACATTTTGCAAACATGTGTGCATTTGATATTGTAAAAAAGTGTCTAGTTTCGGAACATCCTAGTTTGTTTTGGCCCTCTAATCGAGCTGCAAATACCTGCTCCAGAACAACAGCGATATCTGAGTCTCCAGAGCTAATCAGACTTGTGAGGGAGGTTACTTCAATGTTTGGCCGAGGTCAAGCAAATAAACATCACAGAACTTTTCCCCACCATTTGTCATGTAACTCGCAGTCAACCTACAAATGATGCTTGACTGAGGTCAACACAAATAAACTCTAAAGCAGCTCTTTCAATACATTTCTTTCCATTTGTCATCTAAATAGTCAGATTCAGCGCAGTTACAGTGTACCCTTAGGCCACACATAGAGATGTATAAATGTCTCTTCCCTCACTCTCTGTTTTTTAAGAAAGCACAGGCACACTTTTCAGGTTAAATAGAAAACAGTAGATGTGCGGTAAAAAATTAAGGCCAAAAATATTTGGACACGTTCAGTGTTAGTGGAACACGTCCATAATTGATGTGATGAACTCCACCCTGTTGGGACACCTGTGAGAACTTGAGGGGAAGTAACATCATGATTACCTAATTCCAAAGTTTTCTCAGGAAAAAATGTTCTAAGAAAATCTGGTATTTTGTCATCAAATGAAATTACGTTAATGCATTTAATAATAATAATAATAGTTCATCTGTAAATAATTATTGGTGGTGGCTAAGGCAAACATCAGTATTACTATTGGTCAAACTTAGGAAAGCACCAATCGCATTTTTATCTAGTTACAATGGTAGTTTAGTATAGCAAATTGCAAAGGAAGCAAAGTATTCATTCCTATAACCTCTTATTGTTCAAGGGACAATACCATGACAGCTTGTACTCCCTACTTTCAGAACTCAACAGGTTTAGCAGAGCAGTTTATTTATCTGAGTACATTCGAGTCAGTTCAACCTGGTTGAGTCAAGTTGGTCAAGAACTCAACTTAACCTCTTTCTTAGGTCCACCAGATGTGGAGCAAGCCTGTGAACCGAGTGTCCACACGTGGAGCCCCAACGCCGGGCTAGACTCTAGCAGCATTGGCTCAGCGTCTTGCCCACCCCAGGGCTGCATGCTCCAGCTAGAGTTTGCCTATCCACTGGTTCCTGACTCCCTCACTGTCTGGGTCACCTTCATCTCCCCAGAGGAGACCGGACTGTCTGCGATCCACGACATCCTTCTCCTGACGCTCAATGGCATTAACATCTCACTGGGTCCACAGTATGTGTTCTGTGACACACCATTAACCATTAAACTAGATGTGGAGGAGGATGTGTATGGGGTTCAGTTCTTCACCATGGAGCAGCATCTGGAAATCGATGCCACATTGTTGACGTCAAAGCCTGACAACCCTTTATGTCAGCTGTGTCATCCTCTACACTACAGGCTGATTCGCCAGCCGTCATTCACACACGCGCCAAACGGGCTGATCTTTCAAGAACCCACTCTGAGATATGTGGACCGGTAAGTTGGAAAAATTGGCCTTCTATTTATAAATGCTTTGTTGAAGTCAAGCGTTGGATATTGACCCATAATATACAGTCATGAAACAATAGACTTTGTGTATACTTTGTGACTTTGTGTAAAAAAATGTGTATGTTTTTATTTCTGTCAAACAGTAAGTACAAACTGTAACGTACTAAAAAGACTTTTGGTTTAGCATGTCAAGAAACATATTTCCTCTGATGTATTTGATTTGAGTTTGTGTTGTTCCTCATCAGTTCCTGACGTGTGTTGTGCTTTGACAGTATTGATGTATTAGATACGATGTGTGAAGTGTTCAGAGATACCCTTTACTCCTGGGGCCAGAGCTGAAGTCAGCTCAAAGAATTAAACAGCCAGCCTGTTGTCATCTGACAGATACATGCATTATATTTCTTGTGCTGGTCAGAGGCTCCTGTCCTGGAGTATTTTTTTAAGAATGATATTTCTCTGAGCCCTGTTGCTCAAATAAATGATTATGATTTCACAAACAAACAGCCGTACCACAAACTCGTAATGTAGCCGCAAGACATTGATGGCTAAATTAATACTTACTCCAGTCAACAGGCAAAATATTCGTTCCTCTGTGTGTGAGCCCAGCCAACGGTCTACCTCAGGAGTCACTGTGGCTGTTACGGATAGCAACAGAACTCTTTTAGTTTTGCTGTGCCTCTCCACAACAAACATGTCTTTGAAAAACACAGCCGCAAGATCACATTGCAGGCCAAGATCATCCAGCTCCTGCCTGTGGGGTTGGCTCAGACTCAGTGTAGTGCCCTCTGGCACTTTGCAGTTCTCACACCACTGCCACTCTGACCCATGCTTGACTGTTTGGGAAGTCTGGAGCTGGAGAAGCATGTGGGGTTTTCAGGCGGGTTGAGTCGAATAGACCTGAACCAGCTGTGAGGCTTTCCGCACACTGTGTGAACTCTCTGAGTCTCTGTTCCCTTAGATGGAAAGTTACACCTGTGAAAAGGATTTGAGAAACACATGTGCAGACGGGGGTATAAGGGCTGATCTAAGACCTGATTAAAATGTTTTCATTAAGAAAAGCCCTATAAGTAGTTGTGTTGAGGGCAGGAAAAGGTTATTTCTTAGAAGAAGGATAGAAAAAGTTTTCCGAAGCCATAAAATATGTTTTGGTGAGGAATATTGCCCTTTGGTGAGGTGTAACTTTAAAACCTTATTAGTGAGTTGAATAGAAATTGTAAACAAATCGTTTGTTTGAGTCAGTTCCTTTCAATAAACCTGTGGAACCAGTTTTAAAAATCGGATTAATCCAGCTTTTGAGTTCAGCTCCAGTCACAACCGTTCAGCTCAGTAAGGGCAAGATTCCTATGGAATAATAACTAGAATGTCAGTAGCTGCGTTTATATGGACCCTAATAATCTGATCGTAATAGAACTAGAAGCACAATCAGATAACAAAATGTCACATCTAAAAACATCAATTGGACTGAATTGGCCAGATCTGATGAAAATTTCAATCGGATTGTAAGAGGTGGTTTAAACCTTTTCTAATCTGATCGAGAGGACATGTAAACACTTAATCGGATCGAAAATGAAACTAGACAGCTCTGCGCATGTGCAATGACACAAATTGTGTAAGGACGTATGGCGCACGGCTGTTGTTGTCAGATGACGACTGTGGTTAATAAAACCACAATGTTGCTCAGTGTTTTAAATGTTAATTGTGCTTTGAAAAACGTAAAAAGAAGCAATGACAATAGAGTTGCTGCTAGTATGATATGGCGGGAAATGTGTATTTGTGTACTGTGCACATGTGAAAAGATCAAATCTGATTTTAAGCGTGTCATGTAAATGCGCACATCAACCTGATTACTAGCATTGATGTAAACACTGAGATCGGATTCATCAATCTGATTGATTTTGATCTGATTGTGTCCATGTAAACGCAGCTAATGTTTCCCTCATGCTGTTGTCTGGTTTCAGAAGACTTGGATTTTTGGTTACTCATTGTGTGCAAAAGAGTGTGGAATGTTTCCTTCTGTATTCCACCTGAAAAAACAGCGTTCAGGTTTAGAATGATGTGGGTCAGTAAAAAATGGCAGGACTTGCATTATTGTGTGAAGTGTTTTTTAAGGCCTGGCACCGCAGACAGATGGGCGTATTGTCTGAGAGGAAAGCACCATCTTGTCCCTCCTCTGCATTGCCAATTGATCTTGTGTTTCCTCTATTCTCACCTCCCTTCTCCATCTCTGTTCCGGGTGTTTTTGTGAGGTGAAGATTAATGAGAAGGAGAGGGGAAATGCATCTAAAGGGACGGGGGGGGGTGTTATGTTACTCTGGTGGTCTGTGTGTAAGCTTAGAGGCTGATGACTGGAGCTTAACTTTTCAGAATTTCAGCTGAGTGTTGTGCTTCACGTACCTGAAGGGTTGTATTACGGTCCTGGGAACACAGAGTGTGCACACTTTGTACTCTGTAAGCTCACATTACAACAGGAATCTTTTCTTAGCATCTAATTGTTGTTGCATGAGAATGGAAGGAGACATTTTGTTTTGTGTGAGAAATTTTAAATTAAAGGCACTTTTAGGTTTTTATATTGTACCTAATTAAGGTGATTTGTACTTAATTTCTGTCTGGAGAAGTTCCTTTAAACCCAGAAGTTCTACGGTACATGGAGGTTAAACTGAGAGATAAGTGTATTACGGGGGAGTGGGGTTAATATGAAGGCCAGACGACTACAAGTGCACCAACACTGCTGACTGAACAGAACTTTCCAGCTGCATAATAAGCCCAAGGCAGTTATCACCTTGTACAATGACAAGTACTAGAACTATCTCTGAAACTAGCGTAACATAATTTTCCATCTCTCAGCTGAAAACATTTATGTACCACTAATGGCTACAATTGTATAAACATATACAATGTCAGCATTACAGTACAGAGATTAGAATTAGTTTGAAAGGTGTCAGAAACGCATGGCCTTGAAGACTTTAAAACTACTTAAAATTTTAAACTAACAAAAAATGTACATTTTACAATTATTATGATAAAGAGAGAGTAGAGGAAGATATGCGCCCGCTCAACCCAACATAAATACAAGAGTTTTGTGAACTGAAGGTGACTGTAATGTCTGTGTGTCTGTGTGTTGCAGGGACCTGAAGGCTGATGAGACATACACCTACCAGATTCTGACAGTGTCCAGACGTGCAGAGAGTGAAGCATCTCCTCCTCTCTCTCATCAGCTGGGTTCACCTTACTGTGGGGATGGACTCATCCAGAAGTGAGACATCTTTATAGTATTCAAATTACATTGACATGTTTGTCAGTGTAATACATTTGTATACGCTTTAATTCACATCTACAATTTTCTAAGGGGTCTTCAAGATGATAATGAGTGACAAACTCTTGACTTTCAGATACCTCGGAGAACAATGTGACGACATGAACTTCATGAATGGAGACGGCTGCTCAAGCCAGTGCAGGAGAGAGCCGCTCTTCAACTGCGTTGGTATGTGACATCATCTGCAGCATATTTTCATGCTTATTCCGTTCAGTAAAATAAAAACACTCTCGCCTGCGTGTTTTAAACTACTTCAACTAGAAATTAGAGCGTCAGATTGATGTTTTGCTTCTATGGCTGCACAGCATGTCAAAATTACCTAAATATTGTAAATATGCATATCACAGTATAGATATCAGTTTGCAGTAACTGAATGATTTTAATATTTCAAAAAGTTAGTATATATATAGTCAAAGTTAGTTGGCTGCAGATCCAGAAAGAATCTGAAGCATGTATGTTGGATATATACTTTTCAGTTTTTAAATATATTTTAATATAATTTAAATTGATTTTCAGATTTAAAGGTATCGCATGTAACATTTCTCTTCAGTATTGTGTAGCTCTAATTGCCTCAGCAGCATTCAGCTGCTCAATACGTCTGGGTTCTCTATTGATGTGGGTTCCGCGCGAGTGGAACTGATGGTGAGCGGCCATCAGTCTCACGGTCTCAGCCTGTCGTCTGTGTTACACAGTGTCCTACAGGAACAAGTGTGAAGGGCTAAGAAAGTTCTGTTGAGCTCTTTATTGTACCAAACTTGTTAGCTGCTTGTGATGTTAATGGAGCTCTTTAAGTCGCGAGCTAATCAGTTCTGTCAAAACAATCGCCCACCTAATTGGACCCTCTTACAGACATTTAAGCCTTCGCTCTTTGCCACAGAGCTTTAAAATGTACCTAACGAGCGCTAGTGGACCTTTGTCGTGCTACTTCCTGTTAGCTGTAATGAACCAATCACCTATTATTCCAATCGTGTGGATGAAAATGGGAGTGATGAAAGAAAGGAGAGAAAAGAGAGGGACCAAAAGAAGAACAGATAAGAAGGTCTTTTAAAGTTCGCTGTTGAATATAGTCTACATTTATCTGCTCTGACCTTCAGACCATCTCTGGAAGTCTGACGTCACACCAGTGCGAGACGCTGCTTAATTGGCAGTTCCTCTTTTTTGGAATAGGTTCAATGGGTTCATCCTTCACTGACTTGGAAATAATGGCTAGTGAAATTCAGCACATTCCTCTCGGATGTCAGCACTCCGGATATCGCTTTCAACTAATTCAATTTTCGATCGTTACTTTGCCCAAAACAGCAGAAAAATTGATATTATAAAATGTTTGATCTCAGCTTTGTGTTTTTCCACGACTCACAGTTGTGTTGAAGGAGGTATAAACCAAACATGTGATCAAGGAGAAGAACAAAGATGTAGAGTTATGACAAGCATGCCGTTCCTGATGATTTCCAGTGCACAGTTTTATTGGTTACGTCACAAGAACTGCGCAAAGTGATGCAACAGATCCTTCTGCCCTTTACACATGACAGCTTCCTGTGGATGTTGCACTACAGCTGAGAATGGCTCTAGTTTTACACAGGCCCTGCATGCTGATATTGTTTGTAGTCAGTCAGGCATAGAAGGAATAAGTTATGTTTCCTGTTAGCATTCATTGGCACCTGATAGCTGTGGATTAGCTGACGCCTGAACAGGTGACAGTTAAAAGTGTTTTTGTTTATTTTGCCGGGCAGAGACAGAAATGGGACCAATTAGGACACAAAATGAAGAACTTTCTTGTAAATCTCTTATTAAAAAGAAGAGCCTTTCAACCGTCATTAGTAGTGTGAGTTTAATTAAGATTATCAGTTTACTGTAAGTGTATAGACTCAACATAAAGGTGCAACTATACAGCATAAAAAACGATTGTTATTTAAACAACGGGCTGTCAGTTAAAATATTTGAAATGTTGCTCTCACATATTTCTCATTTCTGTCTCTCCTGTGAAGATGAGCCCAGCTTGTGCTACGTTTACGATGGCGATGGGGTGTGCGAGGACTTTGAGAGGAAAACAAGCATAAGGGACTGTGGTCTCTACACACCAAGCGGCTTCCTGGATCAGTGGGCCACAGCGGTGGAGGTGTCCAATGAGGAGAAGGTTCACTGTCCAGCAGAGGTGGCCATTGGATATCCCGCAGTCACAAAGGTGAGGTTACATGCATTGCTTACGTTTACAGAGCATGTAAAGGTTTGTGTTTGGGAAAGGTGTCTCTGTATTGGCTTTGGCAAGTAAATGACACGGTAACTTTACAAGCAACTGAAACAAAATATGTAGTTTAAATAAAATTGAAGTAATTCAATGTATTTAAATTGTATGTGTTTTAGACCCCATGCTACACCTTTGGTTGAACATTGTTTGTGTGATCTGGAATCCCACTGTACAGTATATCTCAACTATTGTATGACACCAGAATGAACTGTACAGTGTTTCTCAACTACTGTATGACACCAGATTGAACTGTACCGTTTTTCTCAACTACTGTATGACACCAGACTGAACTGTACTGTATATCTCAACTACTGTATGACACCAGACTGAACTGAACAGTGTTTCTCAACTACTGTCTGACACCAGACTGAACTGTACTGTATATCTCAACTACTGTATGACACCAGACTGAACTGAACAGTGTTTCTCAACTACTGTATGACACCAGACTGAACTGTACAGTGTTTCTAAACTACTGTCTGACACCAGACTGAACTGTACTGTATATCTCAACTACTGTATGACACCAGACTGAACTGTACAGTGTTACTCAACTACTGTATGACACCAGACTGAACTGTACAGTGTTTCTAAACTACTGTCTGACACCAGACTGAATTGTACTGTATATCTCAACTACTGTATGACACCAGACTGAACTGTACAGTGTTTCTAAACTACTGTCTGACACCAGACTGAACTGTACTGTATATCTCAACTACTGTATGACACCAGACTGAACTGTACAGTGTTCTAAACTACTGTCTGACACCAGACTGAACTGTACTGTATATCTCAACTACTGTCTGACACCAGACTGAACTGTACTGTATATCTCAACTACTGTCTGACACCAGACTGAACTGTACTGTATATCTCAACTACTGTATGACACCAGACTGAACTGTACAGTGTTTTAGTTGCCTGAGACGCGCTCAGCACGTTGTGTTAAGGACAGACTGGAGGCACTGCACTTACCTTTCACACATGGAAGCAGTAAAGAATTGGCTGTTTCTGAGAGACATAAAAAAAATCCTGTGTTGTTTTACTCCCGGGATATTTCAACATGATACATTTGTAATTTTACTATTTTATTGGCCCCTGCTCTCCCCCATTTTGTGATGTTTGTGGAGCGTGAGTCTCCTGCGCCCAAAATTGTGCAAGCTCCTGAATTAATCGTGTCCCAGAACTATTCCTGTCACGCTGTGCACAACCGAAGGATTCATGGCACTGAGAAACGGCCATTTTTCACAGCTGAACGTAAACCGCATTGTTGCTAGATCATGTGATTTGTGCTTTGTAATGGGTAACAGAGGCAGGTGTGGTACAGTGACACGTCACGCAGCCTTGCCAATACACCTTTGCATGGAGTTAATTTTACTTTCACTTTGAAAACATTTGAAGTAAAACAGTTTGTGATCAATGTTAGCACTGGATCAAAATGACATATGGCTCATGGATCAGTTATTGTGGCCAGAGGCCAATAGAGTGACAGTACGGTTGTGTGCTTCCAAAGAAGAATAAATGCTCATGTTTGTCCGGCAAGATTTCTTCCATATGGAATATAGAGAGACAAGCAATGAATTACAAATATGGAATTCTGGCCAAGAACAATTAAATTAATGCTTTCATCCATCTTCTGTATATTTCACCCATTGATCTCTCGCTCATTTCAAAGGTGCAGATCAGATAAAATAGTTACAGAAAATACAAAACTGTGTTCCTATCAGTATTTTAGTGTTTATCAGTATTTATATTGTACCTAATTAAGGTGATTTGTACTTAATTTCTGTCTGGAGAAGTTCCTTTAAACCCAGAAGTTCCTTTAAGTTCCACGGTACATGGAGGTTAAACTGAGAGATAAGTGTATTACGGGGGAGTGGGGTTAATATGAAGGCCAGACGACTACAAGTGCACCAACACTGCTGACTGAACAGAACTTTCCAGCTGCATAATAAGCCCAAAATACAGCGGAGGACGTGCATTGTGCAGAGGGGCTATGTATCCTGTTTCCATCGTTGCCCTGAGCTGCTCCTGCCGCTGCCCCCCCCAACATATAATATAAATATAAAATTTGTCATTTTGTTAGACCCGTGTAGCTCAGCAGTGTACCCTAGTGTTGCAACCTTCCCTGCAGTCACCCCGCAGTCACCCAGCAGTCACCCCGCAGTCACCCCGCAGTCACCCAGCACTTACCCTGCAGTCACCCTGCAGTCGGGTTTAGGGGGTTCAGAGTGAGGGCTTCTGACAGATTACTCATGCAGTTCACACTGAATCACAGGTGATGAGTTGTAGGGACTTGGAGCTGGAGTTTTTGTTTAATTAAATTAAAACCATCTACAAAGGCATTTAGGTCAGTGTTTATCGAAAGAGGATTTGATGAGGAATGGGTGGTTTCGCCTTCTTGACTTAATGAAAAAAAATACACTTTGCACAGTAAAGTATTGTGTGTCTATTTCCTTTTTTACTTTATTCCCCCTTCTGATGAAGGTACTGAGAGAATAATCGTCATTTTGAGCTTTTCTTTGGCAAGATGTCTTAAGTTCCTCTGAATGGTAGAAAAAACCGAGCGGCCTCATACTTTCATTTCCATCCAGGTTGACCCTCCCTAAATGCTCGAGTGATTGGTGGAGGTCACGCTCGCACAGGAAGCCAGTCCTCTTCTTTAAAAGTGTCATTATTAAACATTTAGGCCAGTTGTGATTCCTTTGCTCTCGGTCATCTCTCGGTTCTCTGAAGAGAGCAGGTCATTTCTCTGGCTTTCAGGCTAATCTAGAGTGGCACTTTAAACAGGCCACTTGGAGGCTAATTGTGCACTTCCAGATGGTCTAAATTACCTTTTGATAGCCGATTGCAGATTGGCAACCTCATCATTAGTTTATTTTAATGTCTTTATTTATTTATAATCCAAATGAAGTATTTTCTGTAATGTAGAAAAAAAAGGAGAAATTTTAATCTGTGGACAATTTTCAGACGTCCCCCTCTTAGAAACATGTAATTATCTGGGAAGATCTTCACAAGCATCACAAGGGAAATATACAACAGTTTTGAAATTCCATGAGTACGTGCAAAAGTAAATATTAATTGTCTGCATTCACTCAGAGCTGTCAGTCGAAGGTGTTTGACCTGTCACACGGCGTGTCTCAATACGCTTGGTTTCCTTGTGAGGAGTCTCAGCAGCACAGATGGTCTACTCATTATTGGTTAAAGGTAAGAGATGCTTATGTCACGTTCCAGTTTAATCCTGGAGTTATGTCATGTTCCAGTTTAATCCTGGAGTTATGTCATGGTCCAGTTTAATCCTGGAGTTATGTCATGTTCCAGTTCAATCCTGGAGTTATGTTATGTTCCAGTTTAATCCTGGAGTTATGTCATGTTCCAGTTTAATCCTGGAGTTATGTCATGTTCCAGTTTAATCCTGGAGTTATGTCATGGTCCAGTTCAATCCTGGAGTTATGTCATGGTCCAGTTTAATCCTGGAGTTATGTCATGTTCCAGTTTAATCCTGGAGTTATATCATGTTCCAGTTTAATCCTGGAGTTATGTCATGTTCCAGTTTAATCCTGGAGTTATGTCATGGTCCAGTTTAATCCTGGAGTTATGTCATGTTCCAGTTTAATCCTGGAGTTATGTCATGTTCCAGTTTAATCCTGGAGTTATGTCATGTTCCAGTTTAATCCTGGAGTTATGTCATGTTCCAGTTTAATCCTGGAGTTATGTCATGTTCCAGTTTAATCCTGGAGTTATGTCACATCAAGAGGATAAAGCAGTATAAAGGTGGCTTGCTGTGATAAGTGGAAGATGTTTCTGGATCAACATCTGTGTTGGTCCTCCAGATTTGAGCTGGAGTTGGGCTTGAACAACGTTCTCATCAAATATCATCATTTCACTCTGAATTTTCAAGCATCACAATGTTGTAGCAAAATAATCTCTTCATGTAAATCTATGTGTCCAAAAATGACAAGCAACAGGTAACAAGACATTGTGAAATCCCATTGGTCCAAAATCTCTTTCAGCATAGCTGTGTATATACATCAGATATGTTCTGCAGCAGTTTCACATTTCGGCAGCCAATCATATTGCTTGTAGCTGGAAACCAGTTATTGATGGTTGGGTCACCTGGTTGATTGCTAGAGTTAATTGCTGTGTTAGAGTTTGGCCAACAAATGATGTTAATCCAGAAACACACATTACTTGCTATAATTACTAATTATACAGTATAACTGAATGTCAGTGAGCTTTTGTCTGTCTCCTCTAAGGCCTATTATGCTCATCCTATGGTGGCCGCTGCTGTCATCATCCATCTGGCTGCTGATGGCACAGGTGACATGGACCAGAGGCAACACAACATCACCGTTCAGCTGGTGGACACTAAGGAGCAAACCCATCCTCTTGGTCAGTCTCAACTCATCCCAATAATATTGATTGGGTTATCGTTTTTTAACTTCTACATTTTTTAATTAGAAGAAGCTTCTTCTGCTGTCTAATTATCTTGTAGTCCAGATAACTAAACATAGTACCAAAGTCTTACGGTATTCGTGTAGAAGGTGTTTCTGAATCTTGGTGACCTAAGTGTACTTCATAGAACCAAAGTTTAATAGACCAAAACTGACTTAGCGCCTCTGTCTTAGCTGATGCATTTAACCTAGCAGATGTTTTACTTGCAATTTATGCTGCATATTCATGAACTGTTGTATGCTGTATATTGTGCAATGATGGGATGGTTGCAGGGGACTGGAGACTAAGTTGCCGGAACAATCCACTGGTGATTCCTGTCAGTCATGACCTGAGTGTGGCCTTCTACCGGACAAAGGCCATTATAGTGAGCTTCGGGTCTCCTCTGGTGGCCATCTCAGGTGTAGGCTTGCGCTCCTTCCAGTATTTTGACCCCATCACTATCAGTGGCTGTCAGAGCGATGAAATCTACAACCCAATGGGCCAAAGGTGAGAAGATAAATCTACCATTGCTTCCACTCATGTCAGTGTAGACACTTGAATGTTTTGTCAGCCATACAGTGTCTCTACAGTCAACTAGTGCATGAATCGTATCCTGATTGTAGGCATGTTTGGCACTTATGGTTTTTCAAATGAGAATAATAGTGAGGCTTTGTTTCTGATTTCCAAAACGCTACCTCCTCGGCCAGTCTAAAAGAAAGCTTTGCCTCAAACTCACGCCATTGGTTGATTTAAACATTGATGCATCTGTTGCATAGCATTGTTTGCATTGTAACTGTAATGTAACCTTGTGTCTTACATTACAAAAAGTGGTCTATTGTAATGTAAGGTTCTTATGGCAAGGAAACTCTAAAACAAATGGAGTGTAAATTTCATACCCTTTTAATAGTCTTAAGTTGTCAGGATGATGTACTGCAAGTGTAATCTTTGTGAATGTCACGACCCCTCAGTTGTGTGCATTACTCATGCGACACCATCGAGTGTCAGGAGCCAGTGGTCAGTAATGCAGAGATGATGTGCAGCAGCCCCGGACACTTCAATGGCGCTCGCTGCAACATCACCTGCAACAGAGGATACACGCTGAAGATCCATAGAGACGATGACATCATCAAAACCCAGGTACCGCCACGCTTCAGTCACTGCTCGCTCTGTGTTTATTTCTGGCAATATTTGGACGAGAGTTTAGCCTGAGGTCTCAAACAGAAGTACAGAACTCGTGTGCACACACTTGCGGCTTATATTAGATTAAACACTAATCATTGACTCATGCTTGACCACATATGGATAAAGTGGCAGTATATTTTAATGGCTTATGGAGGCCTTGCTGTACCGTGAGACAGTAAGTGGACAGTCACAACAGCTGGCACTCAGGCCCGGCGATCTGTCTTGAAACGATCCATCTGGCTTAAATAAAAGACAAGCTGTAGATTTTTCATAAACATGCTGTCACACTCCTGTCTGACTGAAGTTTCTCTCACAGCACGCCTGCGTCATTTCACACTTATATCTGAGCTTTATATTATATTTTTTTTACAGATATCAGTTTTTCAAAATAGTTTTTAAGTGATTTTGCATATTGTTTAATTTTATTAGGAAAGCTATTTCTGAATGATGCCGTTTAATAAATGAATAAATGTTTCTATAAGTGGATGAATCCTTGACGAGATCACCTCATTTATAGATTGCTTATTTATATGCATGTGATGCAGTCAATCCCGTTGGAAATTGATTTTCATGGATTTGAACTGTTCAGTTAGTATAATTTGCTAATAGGGTCAAAAGAGTTTATGAAAAGGACCTGATGCTAATGATCAAACCAACCATAAATCAGTCAGTTTTGTCAAAAGATTTTTGTGTAATGTCATTAAATATTTGTATGTGTTTTTGTATAATTTTTATATAAAATTTTATGTCACATTTTTTAAAATTGTGTTAGAATAAAAAAATCCCTCATAAAGGTAAAAATGACCGGTACAAATATTCAATTTAATTGGACATTATTTACGATGTGCACCAGATGTGTGTGTATGTGTGCAGTTAGGTCTGGTTGTGTCTGTGCGTGAGCATGTTTCTTGCACGTCTGCTAATTGCAGTCGCATTTTCTGGTTCACTGCTGTCTGAAGTGTGAGGAAAGTGTTGGAGTGGAGTCGGTCAGGATGCAATTTGTTTGAGTCTATTAGTCGTCAAAATAATGGAGCGCCACGTTTGGCCTCCAGCGCTCTCCCCGGGGATGGTATTTAAGACACAGCCATGGATCAGTGGACCTTACCGAGCAACATGCACCGATTACAGCAACCCATTGACCCCAGTCCCCACACAATCACCTGGCTGAACCCTCGGCCATTTATCTCAAGAACGTTTTGGGCCTTTGCGATCTGTTCTTTTAAAAACAACTGTGTTCTGTTTTCTTTGCTCTTTATGCGTTTGGCAGACACTTCTAACAAAAGTGAGTCACAGCGCATTCAAGCTATGCATTTTATCAGCATTCTGCATTCCTTGGGATTTGAACCCACAACTTTGACATTGTAAGTGCAACACTCTTCCTGTTGATTTGCAGGAAAGCTTTTGTTTTCTTAGAGATATTGACAAGAAAAGAACAAGGGGAGGAATAAAGGAAAGTGCAAATGTAATAAAAAAGGAGAAAAGGAGAAAGTGCTGTGTGTGACAATGAGGTCTACTGTATGTTGGGTTGTCTGCCAGCAGCCTCTGTTGACTGAGATTCTTGGCCTGCGCGTTATTACGGATTTGGAAAGAAAGGGAAAGAAAGACAGTAGACAGTTTTTCTCTGCTTTGGGAGGGCTCTTCTTATTTAAGAGCGGTGCACATTAGGCTCCACGCTGGGGGGGTTCAAGGGCCATTGGGGAGATCTCCAGTCTGGTTATGCAAGGTAAAAAAGAGAGAGTTTGTATGAAGCTGAGCTGTAGTAGCTCTATATATACAGCACAGCATTGTAAAATGAAACCACTGGGCAGTATTAAAACATCACATAATTTGGTGTGGTCAGTCTTTAAACAGATCCATCTGTTGCTTACAAGATGAAATGTGTTCGTGTCCTCCTGGAGTGATCAATAACACGTAGATATAAATATTGAGCTAGAAATTTTCTTTATATTAAAATAACAAATATTAATTAGTGTGCGACAATAGTCTTTTTTTGAATGTGGATTTCCTTTTCTAAACATTTAAACATTCCCCAAAACAAAAGTAACCTTTTTTTCGTAAGAGGTTTCTTATAGTAAGAAAAGTTATACTTTTTAGATTATTACCAAAGAGTATTTTTATTCCATTGTTATACAACAGTGTTTGTCAAAACATACACTTATTAATTTACTTAGAAGCTTTGTTATTAATGTAAATGTGTATCTAATGTCTCCTTTAGGTTTCCTGTTTACATTTTGTTTCAAGTATAGTTAAATATACATGCCAGTTTCTCATTGGCGTGTATGCAGGAGAGAAGTGATGACGCAGTATGAGGGAGCTCTTGGCCCTATAACAGAGCAAAAGTGCTGATCCCAGCACAGTCATTACAGTTTATCAGCCGTCTCCAGAGAGCTAATAATGTGTGTTCCTAAAGACAAATTAGCCATTTCAACATTAACCTGTTACAGTAACATCATTGAGAGGGTGCCAGTAGAGTCCTATTTAAAAACGGGATAAGGAGTCATTTCAGACAGAGATGGATTCGTGTTTCTGAGGTTATTGAGGTAAGTCAAGCATTGAGGTTTATGGTCTAGCAACTCAACAGGCACGGAGGACTGTTCTGAGAACAGATAACTTCAGCAACAATCACCACAGTGTCTTGTCTTTTGTGGCCGGAGCGTCCTGGCTGTCAGCCCCTTGTTTTTGCCAGAGTGTTATTGAAAGCAGAACATGTCCTAAACTCACTGTTAGACAAACAACATTTCAACAGAGTGGAGGAAAAGAGGAGAGAGAGAGGCAGGATGAGGGGGTACTGAAGAAAAGTCCAACAGACGCATCTGTGTTGAATTAGACACAGTAGTCAGTGGTAGTTAAACACTTGGTGGAGGAGGAATCAACAGCTGTAAAGATTTAAAGAAGGAAACTCCGCACGCAGACACCACCTCTACGTCCTCCCCCTCAACTTCCCACCTTCCAGCACGGTGGCAGTCCCCTTTCCCCTCTGTATAACCTGTCAGGATTATACTTGCAACTAAAACTAAAATGATGTTTGTGCGTGTGTGTTTTTTTACGTATGTCACCAGGATTATGTACCTTACAGGTGGGTCCCCGGGCATTTAAACAGCCTCTGCGTGTGTGCGTGTTTACCCTGTTCAAATACAGTTTGTTTTTCTGTTGCTCTCTCACACACACACCATGACTGTGGCCATTCCTTTAACAGCTTCTGTAAGGCAGCCAGTGGTGCTAATAAACTGTGTGTCTGAACTGTCATTCAGCTTTGAAATGGGTTGGAGAGAGCCGGAGAGAGCCGGAGAGGTCAGAGGAGGAAAAGTTGGATGACAATTTTATGTACTTCTGTAGCCCCTCACAAATATTTATGAAGAAGGCAGGTATGCACACAAACACACGCTTTGGCGTTGTTATGATACATAGATGGCGCTCCCTCTGTCTATAGAGGGAGATGTTGAGTATGTGGCTGACTGCCGTTCAGTTGATATTTTATTGAGTCAGTAATATATCTGTTATATTGCTGCCTTGACATGATGAGATGAAACATGGCCTTCAGTGTTCCTGCTTTTATTGTTTTTATATTTGTTTTTCTTTGCTGTTGTTGTTTCTTATATTCACTTAATTTTGTTGTTTTGTGAGATATTCCCCCCACTTGTTGTGTTTTTCAGATATTTACCTCAATTATTCGAGGCTTACACTTTCATAGTGAGCTGTTTTTAATAAGAGCCTCGGCGCAAGAAAAGGAAGAGGGAACAAAAGAGGGCAAAAAGTGTTTTGTAACTGCGTCTGGATTGCATTTCAAATGCTTCTCGCTGCTCCACTCAGTTTTAGGCGCTGGTACAGAACGTGTAACTTTCCTCAGAGGGTACAGAACATTAGATAAGCATTGGATTCCACAGATTTACTACATTCCAGCACATTTAAAATCGCTGTTTCGTAAAAGCAGAAAAAAAGTGGCCACTGTCAAAGTAAAGCAACAACAGAATTGCTGTTTGTTCATTTGAATGTTTTGTTTTGTGAATGCAAGTTAAAAATGATTTGCCGCAATCATCTGGGCCTCACCAGTAAAAACTGTTTGGCTTCAGAGAAACTGGTTCAGTAAACATCACTGATCATTTTTTTGTAACTCTCCTTTCATCACTTGTCATAAACAAGTGGAGACGTGCGTGTTTTACTCTTTGCTTCACTGGAACAGTCTGGAGTCTAAGCACATCTACATTAAACCTCACTTTCTAATGCTTTACACCACACACAAACAGTACAACAATCCAGTAAACCACACTTTTACATCACAATACTTGTTTTGGCTGAGAAAGCCTCACATTTGCTGTGGTGCAGTAAAAGCGTCCATATTAAAATTTAGGGTAGTAGAATTAAAGTGGTGGGGGTGCTGTAAGTGTAGTTTTAAATAATACTTGTTATTTTTTGTGTGATGAATTGCCCATACGCCACCAAAATAATATTATTAGTCAGTGTTTGAAAGGTCATCTATTAAAAAGGACATTTATTTTATAGACCAGGGTGAAAAACACTATTTCCCAGAATTCCCTAATTTACCCCAAGTTTTGATGTAGGTGTTTGTTTTAGTAAAGTTAGCTAAGTGGCGAAGTGAAATTCAACATGAACAAATAGGCATAAAATGAGTTAAGGTAAAGTTTTGAAGTTTTGACTCCTCTTCCTGTAATTCTGAAGAGCGAGGTAGAGTGAGAGAGTGAGGTAAAGATTTTTGTGCTACAGTACTTTACAGTACTTTCACAGATGTTTTTAGAAGCATCACACAGGTCTGAAATGACTTAGTAAAAGCGGAAATGACCTCTGACTCATTCTGACTCATTCTGTCTTAAATTCTGACAGCTTTATACACCCTATCCCAGACATTTATCATCCACTCAGGCAACTGTCTCCCCACTGCTTCCTTACATTGAGAAACACTGTCATACCTTCATTCTTTTTTTACTGTAATTTCTATTCAGTGTGCCACAGTAAATGTGTTAGTGAAACAGATGTGTATTATTTGATACGGTTTCGTCCAATGGCTTGTCAGGAAGTTTGAGTGGTTGCAGTGACCAAGTGAATAAACAGAGAGAAAACAAACCTCTTACAACCTTCATGTTTTTCTCACTCAACAGTCTGAATCCACGGTAACCCTCACCTGCGCAGATGGAAAATGGAACAAGCAGGTGACCTGTGAACCCGTGGACTGTGGGCGGCCTGACAAGTACCACGTGCACCCGGCCGTCTTTGAGTTCACCGAGGGTACCACCTACGGCAAGAAGTGCACTTTCCAGTGCCGAGAGCCGGCTCAGCTTTTGGGTGGGTAGACAGATCCTAAAAAACAAGCCCCTTGGGACAGAGAGAGGTCAACCCTATAAATGCCAAAAACAGTTTTGACACAATCAAGAAAATCATTGCATTTTGAGGAAACCGTGCTGTACGTTACATCAATAGAATATCTTAAATGAAAGAAGCTAATTATAAAGTTAAATTAAGTTAAACTAAATTAAATTAAAAGTTGAAATTTCAGTAAAAATTTCAGTTGAAATACAACCCAAGAAAATTAACCCCGTAGTTCTATTTGTTTGTTGTAATCAACAACAAAAAGCATTTACAGTAAAAGACTCTCAGCAAACGTTTTGTTTTGTTGCTTTGAAGGTGTCTCCTTTTCTTTCTGCAGGCAGGAATAATGTTCTGATGTGTATGGAGGATGGAATGTGGTCCTTCCCTGAAGCTCTGTGTGAACTGCGCTGTCCGGTTCCTCCACCTGTACCCAACGCTGTCCTGCAAACCAAGCGCTGCAATACCACAGGCCTCAAAGTCGGTTCCTTCTGCAAGTACAAGTGCAAGCCGGGCTACCATGTGCCCTCCATAGACAAGCCAAAAAGGTGATAGACCTCTAAACTGACTTTTTATATTTGTATAACTTTTAGTAATTATTTATTATTATTTTTGTAATTATTTTATTATTTATACTGTTTGTTGGGAAAATATGAAAGAGAATGTCTCTGATCCGTTTGTGCTGTTGAACGTGTCACAGGGCACTTCCTGTCTCATACCACAGGCGTGCGTTTAAGAGGCAGTGTACAGAGGACGGAAGCTGGCAGCCCGGTGAGTGTGTGGCCGTCACATGCGAGCCTCCTCCTGACATTTTTCATGGTACCTACAAGTGCACGAACGGCTTTCAGTTCAACAGCGACTGCTGGATCGACTGCGACGGGTCCAACCACACGGTGAGACAGCACAGCCACTGCAAGCAGGTCTGTCGTGCTCTCGTTCTCCTCGTCCTGCTTTATCTCTTCCTCTGGCCAAATCTCAGTCCAGTACATTCCTTCACTGTGCATTGTGCCCATCGTGTCTCTTGCTCTTAAGTGTCGTGGTATTTCTGTCATGGTGTCATCATCTGATCGCTCATCAGCAACATGTCTAGTAGACATGTCTAACAGACAGGAGTCTCATGTGTACTGTTTTACCAGACAGTTGCATCATCAGTACTAACATTGACCTACATAAAGTGTTGGGTAAAGGGTGGAGCCCATCAATGGACAAAAACTGGTTACCCTTCAGTCAATCACTTTGCTTGTCTGACTGCTGTGAGCTGGAAAAATGAGGCAACAACAGTCATGTGTAGTAACTAAAAATGACCCTGGTGGGTGTTTCTTCAGCATGAAACGTGTAATTCATGTTGTTGGTGTTGGTCATCCACTCACCAGACCTAATAACCAATAACACAGACATCCTGAAAAAGCTTTAAACCCTTAACTAACTAAAAGCTTCACAATTGCTTATCAAGAATGTTTCAATGTTTTGCTAAAATCATGCTAAAAAAACTATACGTGGCAGGCTGGTCCAGTTTTCAAGACTTAATGAGAAAGCCGAATAGCTCTTTAATTAAAAGACAGAACTTTTATTTTTTATAGCCGCCATATTAAGCATTTAGATTTCTATAATGTTTTTGATTTGGTGCACTGTGTAAAAGATAAAAGTTACCAAGACGTGCCTTCGCAAGATTATAATATTCCACAGCTGAGGCAGTTGCTGCTGATCCCATGTTTCTTTGATCACATGCAGAATGGAGAATACAGAATCTGGTTGATGCTAATGCTTTGAAAAGGACAAGCACATCCCAGTGCCAGTCATGCCCATCTTTGGCCTCCACCCTTTGCAGATACTTGTATAACACACGTGTTGTTGTCCAGTATGATTTTTTTAAGCTTCTATCCTTCAGGAACATTAATATAAACATTGACTTTTGTTCCAGGGTCCCTCGACCAACATAATTCGATGCAGGAAGGACGGTAACTGGACCGGTTCCTTGCATCTCTGCCCCAACCTAACCGGCCAGTGTTCCCTCCCACAGAACCTCAACCCAACGATCCATCTCAGCTGCAGGAGTGGACATGGCATAGGTCTCTGCCTTTAAACACACACTTCAAATGGGTGTATGGTTCCATAAGGAACCTTTATTATCCATATAACCTTTCTGTTGCCCAAGAGGTTCTTTGTCGTGAAAAAGGGAACGGTTCTACTGTGTAGACTATTAAAGTTAAGAAAGAAATTGTTATTTTAGGAAATGTTTATGGAAAGGTTCTTTGGGGAACCAAAGACTGTTCCTCTATGGCATTGCTGTGAAGAACCGTGTCTAGCACCTTTATTTCTAGGAGTATATAAGAACACAACAGCTTGTACTGCATTTTTACAAGGAGCAGTTTAGTGGTCATTAGTACAGATGACTTTTATGGACACTATTTTAGGTTGGGTGCTGTCATGGTGAAGTGACATTAGAAAGGTCTCTACTGCCCCCTTGTGTCGTGGTTTTTTTTATTGCCTTCGTAACATAAGAATGCACGTTTTGTGGTAAAGAAAATAATGACAAAAATCACAACAGGACTGCACACTTGTATTGCATTGGCCAGAAATGTATACGCCTGCACAGAAAATGTTTCTGGCCCTTATTGTGTGATTATAATTTATAATGGTCTCTTTAACAGTGTTGTTTCAGTTTTAAATGTAAACTCATTCTGATATATCATACGGGTAAACTAACTTTCATTACACAACATAAATGACTGACTGTAGACCTGTCTGTGGTGGTAATAGGAGGGGAGTGTGAGGTGGCTTGCAGAGATGCCAGCAGCAGTGTGGTCCTGCTGCCCAGCAACACAACTGTCGCAGCTGTGATGAAAGACCACTGGCGGAACCCGCCCACAGTGAAGGTGAACACTTTACATGACCCTGTAAATGTCTGTAGTCTCAGTGTCCAAATTGTGATATATTTTTGGCTAATGTCACACACTGATGTCACACACTACCGTCACACACTACCGTCACACACTACATTTACATTTAGGCATATGGCAGACGCTTTTATCCAAAGCGACTTACATTGCATTATACTATACATTGTTTCTGAGTATGTGCAATCCCTGGGATAGAACCCATGACCTTTAGCGTTGTTAACGCCATGCTCTAACCACTGAGCTACAGGAAAGCACTGTCACACACAAACTGTCACACAGGAGATATGGGTAAATATTTAAGACCTGTTAATAGTAAGTGTAAACTTTAAACGTGTCTATAATCTAGTACCTATATGTAACACTATGTGGTGGTGTTTAATGTGATTATGTTGTATCTTCTACCAAACCATCTATAAGAGAGCAGGCAGAGACCAGCAATTACTCTGGGGAGGCACCAGGACGGCACAGAAAACATTATACAAAGAAGGCACTCATGCGATATTAGTTTTTTTATTGTAATTCATTTGAATTGTGATGAACTCTAATTAGTTTAATTACATTTTCTTTATTGTTTAACTTTATTTCAAGTGCAAAAACACTCGCTGTCACAAGCTGTTTTCAGAACCCTTGACAACACCTTCATAAGCAGCTACAGTTCTTGGATTCTACAGTCGCTGGTTTAAAGCTCCTCTGACTGCTTCCAGTGAGGAGCATCTCAGACGAGCTACTGATTAATGATTCGTGACTGAGGTCCTCCTAGAGCCATATCTCAGAAATTACTTTGTCTTAATTCCAATTACAAGTCGTAAATGCAATTACAAGCTGGGGAGCCAGTGAGATGGCCTGTGATTAATAAGTGTTAATCAAAAGTGGAAAGGATGAATGATTGTCTGGTTTAAAACCCAATGCGTCATTATGTTTACCTGATCAGAACAGAACACTCTGACTGGACCACACATTCACACTTTTGCCTGTTGCTTATTCCTCTGGGACTTAGAAAGCATGATTGAAGTGCAGTATGATAAGATGCATTATAAAAACCTTGCTGGACAGCAGTATAGATCAGTCCAGCTCAGTCTTTTTGACTTCAAGCCCCCCCCCCAACTCTCCACAACAATAACCAAAGGCCCCCCCACAAACAGTTTCTGTCCAATAAAATATTCTACAGCTTGTCATAACTGGAAGGATGTATATTGGTTATAAAAATAACTTAAATGTTAAAACCAAAGTTTAGTTTATTTTTTTTTAATAATTTCAGGTCATTTTAAGGCCCCCAATTTGGCCCTAGCCGTCTGGTTAAGAAACATTAGTGTAGCAGCTGTATTACAAATCAAGCAATTGTTAGACCAATGAAGCAATATTGCAGTGATTCCAGCCTGCAGAACAGCTGTGGGATTCTGTAAAATTTTGACCACCTGTATCAGTTGCACTGCGGTTCAGGAAGCTTTCATAACAAGGGTTTTTAATAAAGCAGTGACGCACACCTCCAATTTCTTGTACTCGTTTCCCTTGAGTGTCTCGGACTGGACGTGAAGTACTTCAGAAATAATGAGCGTTGATGAATGAACATACAAACCAAATGTTATTTTCCTCAGAGTCACTGTTTCAATTCAAAACAGTTTAACCACAGAACTAGACAAAAGAAGTGGCCCCTGACCAAAGAATGCTTAACTGTAACCATGACAACACTCTGAACCTCATCTGAACCATTGTCATATTCCAGATGGTGGTCTCAGTTGCTCATTTGGTAGATGAGAGTAAATGGTCATGGTTTGTTTTCCTCGCTGTAACATTTCGAATGCCTCTTTCCTTTCACTCTTACGGTCCTCAGGGTTTGTAGGAGGAGAAAGGAGTGATTTTATCGTGGAAGAAGCAGTGGCTTTGTGTCCCACTGACAGAATGCCATGTGATTTTAGAGCTCAGAGCGGTGACTTAATCAGATGACTCACTTAAACTCATGGAAAGAGATAAAAATGTGCCTCGTTCTTCCATATTTCTATGGAGACTAGTGATTTCATACTATATCAATAGCACAAACAAGAAAACAGTGGCTAGGGTCAGAGGGGCCAGCCGGGTCTCAAGGAATATCCATTTCCTCTTTTACTTTGTCACTGATTTATATATGGACTGCTGAATGACATCATGCCCACGAGCGGTTATGAGGTTGTCTGGCTTGTTGTGGGGGTTCTTTGGTGTGGTCTGAATGCTTTTCATTGCGGTTTGTGCTGTGTGGTTCTTTACTTTAGGAACTTTAGCACAAACAAATTGACCTCCTGCGTCTGAGAGCAGAGCTTCCACATTACTGTACTGTATTATTACTGTATTTTTTGTGTGAGATTTTATGGTACATAGTACGTATACTACCACATAGTACGCGTGTGTTTGTGTGTATATATGTGTGTGTGGGTGTATACTGTACTGCGTGGTAGTATATGTACTGTGTACACCTCTGAATCCAACTGTGTCCTCTATAAATTACCCACTGTGTCCTGCTGCAAATACAAAGTGTGGAAGCCATCAGGAAATGTTGTGCTCTGACCATACAGCACTGAAAATGCATAAGGCCTTAAACACGAGCAATAGCCTGTGATCAGATGGAATAAAGTCTTTTATAACACAAGGCAGGTAGCCCTCGTGCAGCCCGGGCCTGCGGAGAAAGCACACAAACAAGCAGAAGTTCAGGAGCAGGAGGTTTAAATTAGGTCTTGAGTAAACAAGCTGTTTGGGCCCTTGGTGTGACACGGAATACTAAGTGTGTGAATGGCCACAGTTGGCCAGAAGGGCAAAAGTCTGTTTTCTTGGAAATGTTCTCTTGACACTAAGCCATTCTATTACCCTGGAGTTCCCCCAGCACCTCTCCAAACATCCACTTTACCTGTGCTAACCCAGGAGTCCGTGCTACTGAGCTCCAGCTCTCCCTTTGGCTTGAGTCGCACTCCTCGAGTTTAATAACTCTGAGTTATGTAGCTGAATTAATAAAGCTTTTGATTAAGTTTTACCATCACAGAGAAAACACAAAGATGTGTTTGGTAAAGAACTCTCAGAGCAGATTGTTTTTACATTCAAAAGTAAAATTAACTCGGGAGTTTGTTGCCTGCACGGCCATTTTTTGGTTGCTCAGTTCAGTGTATCGCAAAAGCACATACTTATTATTATTATAATACACTTTTTATTTTATTAAACCTATAAGATAGAAATTTTATGTTGAAGTAGTCAGGCTGCCCATAGATTGAAATATAATATAAAAAAATAATAATGTAGAAAATTCAACTGGGTGAATATAGCTTTCATGAAATCACTGGATATTACTGCAGCTCTATTGTATTTACATTTAGTCTTTTAGCTGACGCTTTTATCCAAAGTGACTTACAAATGAGGACAAGGAAGCAATTATAATCATTAATCAATAGTCATTATAATGACTACATGATGTCTAAAGTAATGAGAGTTCAAAACAACTCATTTGATTTACTGTGTGGGTACTGCTGTATCTGAAGCTGTTTAAGCTTGACTTTGTCTTTGTATTGTACAGAGTATCGTATGCACCATGGGACTACAGTGGTATCCTAACCCAGAGGCTCTGCATTGCATCAAGGGATGTGAGGTAAGTCCTGCCTCACATGTTCTGCTCGCAGCTTAATTTTGTTATTTTATAAAACATAATTTTTCATCCTTTGTGTTTGCACGACAACCACCATTAGCATCATAAGTGTTTTGTTTGTGATCATTTCTTCAAGGTAATCTAGCCATAGCTGTAGGCTCTGTGCAGTCATGAAGGTCTGACAGGCTTTTTCATTAGAACCTGACCTTGAATAGTTGGTTCTGCCATCTTCTCACGCTCTTTAAAGTGTGATACATATATAAACATGCTGAGTGTGGTGTCTTCCTCTCTTGTGCTATATGAAATAGTCTAGCCCAGTCTGAGTCAGGTTTAACAGGGCCAACAAAAGCCGACAAGTGGGATTTGTTACCACTTTTTGTTTTTAAGAGTCATTTGTTTTCTTTTTATTTTAGATAAAGCTGGAAACCTCAGAGGGGTCACATTACAACCTTCCTCAGATCACTGAAGTAAAATTAAAACAGTGACTGTGTCTTCTCGCAGGAAAGAGTTATTGAGAACAATGTACTATCCAGTTGCCAAGGAAAAGACTAAACCAATGTTTCTAGATATATTGCTTGTTGATCTTCTTGTGGTGGTCTTGCATTTCTTGCGCCGAGAAGCTACACTGTTATACAGTACCAAAAGTGCTGTTCAGTATAATTTAAAAGACAATTAAAACAATAGATTACTCATAAACCTATCTTAAATCTATATGAACACAAAAGATTTATCAATAAATATCCAGGCCAATATATTCCATACAGTGAAAGTTGATGAGGACATGGGCTTTATAATGACATAAAGTCTTATAATGACAAACAAGGTGTGATTAATAATGACCCTAATGTTTTTGTCACTTTGTGGATTGATCATTATTTTCAGTTATTCAGTTATTTTATTATATGGGTAGCTGCAAAAAAATTACTTTGTTTCACAAAAGAACAAAAGTCCAACAGATCTGAAACAACATGAGGGTGTGTATGACAAAAGCTTCATTTTAATGAACTATTCAGAAGGAATCTGCATCTCACTCTTATTATTATAAGCATCCTTGCAGTAATACCGCAGTGAGGTGACCAGTACGTATTTTTGTTCGGTCCAAACAACTTTTGAACCCATCTCATCCTGACCCACTTTCAGGGGGTGGTAATTAGCAGCACCTCTAAAAGCATTTGGGTAGGGTCAGAAAGATGATTTCAACCTGGAAAAGGTCACAGGTGTGTTTGTGTCTGTCAGGATGGAATTGGGCAGTAACTCCTGAGGGAGACACACAGAAGTTTAATAGGGCTTCAGTTTTCCCTTTAAAAGCAGCCTCCTCCATCCACAAGCCCGGGAATACGAACTCATTTTTTCCAGGGCAGCATAATTGCAACAGACTCAAGACTGTGTGTGTGTGTGTGTGTGTATTTTTGCACGGTTGTGGATGTATGGAAGTGTGAATCGCTGTCTCTTTCTTTCTTTATGGGATTATATTAATTCATGAATGGATGGGTGTTTATGGTGCATATGGTGGGTTTATATGTAGCAGTTAATTCCATGTTACAGAGTACAGATTGTGTTTCTCTCTCTCTAGCCTTTCATGGGTGATAATTACTGCGACGCCATCAACAACAGAGCCTTCTGTCACTATGATGGTGGAGACTGCTGCCATTCCACTGTTAAAACCAAAAAGGTGAGTGTGTATGAAAACAAACCATGACGCCACTTTAAAGTAGCGTAAGATGCATTATATGAAAACAAAATTATAGTACAGTATATAGTGTATAATGCGCATATAGTATATAGTGCGCATCCTAACAGCAAAACTAAATGTGCCTGTTGTTCAACTGTAAATACGTGTAAATGCGTGTCAGTTAAAGGAAACACGACCATTTGAAACAGTTTGATGTTGAACATCAAATTTAGATTTTTTAATTTCAAATTTATTTTTAAACCTTCATTTGAACTATTTTTACATGTTGTCTCATATGATTATATATGCTATATATTTTTGTTTTCAAAAGACAACACAAAAGCCCAAACTGAGGAAGTGAAACTTATTCATATCTCATATTTTTAACTTAAAAATAATAAGTAAGTTACAAGTTATAAATAAGTGTCGCTTCAAAAGACAGATATATAAACTAAACAGAAGTTCTTATCATGGAAAATGCTGTAAAATGTGCATAATATGTTTTGTGTTGTTATAATTGTCTCCATGGAGAAGAAGCATTCAAGGGCCCCCACACTATTGAGTGAGCGTCTATGAGCCCTGACCCACAATGCACTGCAGGCATTGTAGATGAAGCGTTACGTTTTGTTTTGTTTTGTTTTTCAAATCCATGGCAACAAATGGCAGCATATGGTATTTCCATATGGACATTCACGTCACTTCGAAGAAACATGTATGTTTAATCTTAAGAGATGCAGAGCTCTACAAAAGCTTGTGCTCTTTTTCTGAAGGGGTCGTCATCTCCCCTCGTTTCCACCATTGCTTTTTTTTAAGCAAGTTTTCCCGTCTGCCAGAAAAACTGCAGAGAAAAATAAGAGACACAGAATGAAGTAACTTCTCCAAAATGACAACAGTGACCCCTGGAAGCATGCTGGACCATTCTACCATTACATGAGGCATGTGTGATGACGCACTTCCCGGCAGAATACACAACTTGTTGTGAAAGGCTTAGAAACAACGTTTGAAAGTGGATTTCTGTTTAAATACATCTGTAAATCATATGGGAACATTTAAGCTCAAGCAAAAAATAAAACAAACTACAGCACTGTCTATAAGCTCACACACACAAACACACACATCCCTCTCTGACTGGAGGCTCTGAATAGATTTGTTTTGAAAGAGTATAATAGATTTATTTAAAAGAGTATAAAAGATTTATTTAACAGTATGTGTGTGTTGTGTGTGTGTGTGTATAGAGAGACAGTGTATATATATAAAGCTATATGACATCATTTATTGTTTTGAGAATCTTCCAACTCCAAGATCATTAAATTATATTTAATATGCCTTTAATCTTTAATATGCTATTCATTCCAGTGTAACAATATTCTTAAAGAAATCAGTTGATTTGGCTCTGTCACAGAATCAGGGCGTGTAAACCAGATACTGCAGTTCTTGTGTTTTATTGTAAGTGGACTGTATGTGTAAAATGACCTGAAAGGGGTCAGGCAGATCTGGGAATATCAGGTCATTCCAAAGAGCGCTGAAATGATGTTTTGATTCTTTGATGGTTTATTGGATTCAGTAAACACAGAATTTGGTGGCTGTACTGATGGGCTTTCACTGACGCTTGTTGCGCTGTGTCTATTTCAGTGCTCTTAGAACGAGACTGTTTCCATTGTTTCTTTGGAAGGACTGTGTGTTTTTCGATCCAATGTTCCAGTAACTCATAGTATATGTTGCTTGTGTTTGTCAGACCTCTTTGTCAGCCAAGGTCTTTTCCTCCCTAATGCGCCATCAACAGCAGATTATAGCCTTCAGAAGGCCCACAGAGAAATAGGAAAAACTAGTGTAGGACTCTGACGTGCTTTGAGCAGACAGAAAAGCAACATTGACACAAAGCATCCTATTAGTTTGACTTGAGGATGACCAGATTTTGAACCCAGGCCATGCAATGATGACGTCTTTCATTTTGGAGGTCAGATCATTGGGGAATTTGTTCTCAGGTCATGTATTTAGTGAAGAGAGATTGCTAAGCAATTTTCTGCCAAAGTTTTACCAGATTTTCTTCAAACCCAAATCTAGATCTTGCTCTCCGTCTGATGCAGTTCCCTAATTTAACCAAAATTGAATTCAGAGTGAAGTTATTTTACATTGGTAATTAATTACTATCCTATTCCTACCACAATGTAGAGGAATGTGGAACATTGTAGTCGTTACAATATGTAATGTTTTCTGGTAACATTTTGCAATAAAGTTCCATTTGTTACATTAGTTAACTACAATAGTTAACATTAACTAACAATGAACAATGCTTCCACAACATTTATGAATGTTATTTTTAACATTTACTAATAGATTTTTCCAACCAAATGTATCTATTAACAGTTAATTCACATTAAATCAACCCAATTCCATGTGCATTAACTAAATGAAACTGAAGAAGTGTCGGTCAGTTGTGAGGTGTGGAACTGGAGATTTTGTCAGCCAGAGTTTGTGGACTGTATGAATGGAGTAGATTTACAGCTGGGAAAATCCTTGTCGGTGGTTGGGGACACCAAAAAGCAAAAGCTTGTGTATTTCACAGGGCAATGAGAGGACACCCCCCCCCCCCCCTCCCAGCTCTGCTTACACAAGAGACCCCTTGTTTCTCAACCCATATGTATTTTTCAGTCTGTGCTGCTCGGATTCTAACAGTGGAAATGTTCTGCTCGCAGGTTCTGTCTAATGTTAAGGTTAAAACAATATCTTGAGTTCTAACACAGTGAGTTATGAGAAATAGAAGCACAGGTGAGGATTCAGCTAGGCAGCGCCTCCATAGCGCTTTGATGCAATAATGATTTCACGTTTGCAATCAGCCGCCCAAATAGTAACAAAATATTGATGTTACTGGTTTGAATAAACATTAGGCTAATATACTAATATACACCCAAACTGATAACATTGCTTTCTTTTAATGGTCCCAATGCAAGGAGAATACCTTCAAACCATTAACTGTGTAATTTTCTAAAAAAGAAACAGTAGAAAGAAGAACCTTAATTTGCCATTTCATAACTGAAATGGGACTTTCTGTAATTAAAAAAACAAGCCAATACTTCTTGCAACAACAGAGCCAAACAGTGTTAAATGTGATCATAATCTCGTTTCCTTCAACTCAAAACACAATTTTGTGTGTGCCAGGTGATTCCGTTCCCTATGTCATGTGATATGCAGGAAGATTGTGCATGTCGAGATCCTGACGCCCAGGAAAACAACAAAGGATTCCGTCAGCGGTCCATCGGCTGAGCTCCGTGGTGTGGTTGATGGGAAACCTTCCTCTACATGCTGCTTCCAAGAGGATGTCTCCACTCACACGCACTCCATCACACCAGCCAACATGCCCTTGTTTCAGCATCCATCAGCAACAACTTGTGAGGGTATGACACTCGAACAAAACAAACAAACGATCAAGCAAACACATATCAGTAGGATAAAAAAGTGGACGTTTTACGAAAGCACTACGACAATAGCAATCGTAGATGTCGCCAAACTAAGACTCAAACAAGCTTGTGCTGGCGATCGTGTTGTTTTATGTTTGCTTTAATTGATCATTATTTGTAAACTGCAACCATGGAAATGATGTTTTTTATGCACAGCCAGAGGAGAAAAGGAGGGAAAGGAAAACAAAAATGCAGCCGTTGATGTTTGACTGTAGTCGGTGCGCAGTCCAAAACAGTCGAACAAAACAAATCAAACGTAAACCAGACGATTAAGAATAAGAGGACCCTTGATGTTTTCATAAAGCTCCTCAATGTCTGACCTCTGAGGCTGTCCTGATGACAGTTCAGCCCTTCAGCCGTGAGTCGTGAGAGAAAACATTCTCTTTTCATTTCTCTGTAATGTATTTCAAGAACATGAAATCAAACAAATTCAAATCTAAATGTTTGTGCTACACTTACGTGCACAGAAATCAGTGCCTGCAGGAAGCACAGAGGGATGATGGGAATGTTTCATGTCATATAGAAAGATGCAGCTGCTGTGGCCCTAAATCACCAAATCTTGTAGATCAGCAAGAAAAGAGGCTGAAAATCATCAGAGCGGGTGTTGAGCCAGTGAATTACTACACCAGTTGTTTTGGCTGTGCAGTCAGATCTCTCTGGGAACAGTTTGTGCTTCAGTGTAACACAATCTTCAGTGTGATGTAGATTTTAACCTGTGCTCAAAATGCAGTCATATCACTTTAACATGACACCACGCGTTATTGTCGCATACAGTATAAACAGAAACCGATTTACGCTTGCAGGTGGTTTACTTAAGCAGATTACAGTTAGTTTCAGAATCAGAATCATTTTGATTGGCCAAGCATACAGCTTTGCGTGTTGCCAAGCAACACAAATTAAACAAAAGAGTGTTTAAGTGAACGGGCCAAGTATTGTTTAATCACTCCAGTCCAGGTTTTCCCACTGGCCAATCCGTTTCCGAAACATTCATGCTGAAATACTTCAGTCTAGAATGACACAAAGCACCACTTAACCAATCAGATTAGATGATCTTAAGATCTAAGTGTTGAATAAAACCAGCATAATTCATCAATTAAAATCAATTTGTCAGTCAGTGTGTGATTTTATGGTTATGATTAGAAATACTGTAGTTTCATAAAGTTCAGTAACGTTAGTTTGCCATTAACCATAAAAAAGTTATTTATTGACATAAAGAATGTAATTGAGGCTTTATTTAGGCTTTAAAATCACAGTATTATCACAGAATGTGAAACATCATTCATTGTAACTGTAAAGAAAACTGAATTCAAAAAATTGAATTGTCTGAAAGCTGATCAAGTGATCTCAGACTGATTTCACACCTCATTTGCAGTCCAGTGTGAACAGAGATTTAGATTCAGTGACAGGAATATCTCACTGGTGGATATGCTGTCAGTGCGCCTATTTTTATTTGGTGCTGATTTTAGCCGTAATTGTGAATAATACCAAACAAGATCATTACTGGAACACTGGAACGTCTGTGTTTCCACTGCAGCAACAGCCCGCAGGTAATTACAACATAATCACACACATTGTTTTCATAGGTCTACAATGGCCCATGTAAAAGCAGTGCTTACCATCCATAGTGTGATCGCTTTGAGGAAAATGCACGTCATCTTCACACTTCCACACGTTCATTCAGATATTTGAATAGATGTTTGAGGAACTGAGAAATGGCTTTTATCATTACAGTCTTCCTCAGCTCTTAAAATCTCAATGCCATCTTCCTCTGAGGAAAACAACAGCAGCTGTCGGGTTCGTTTACAGCACGAGTGAGGCTGTAGTAAATCCTCACGTCACAGGTCATGCCAGCCCAACTATTGAGGAGCTTATTTTCATGACATAAATGTCCAACAACAAATGGTATGCAGAAGGAAGGGCCTTGTGTATTTATATCTGGTGGTATTGTTAAAAATGGTCTTTGTCAATCAGAATTGTTATCATTGACCACAGTTGCTGCACTTGTACAGTTATTTTGTCAATGAAATATATATATTTAAAAAAGCTGCTATGGTCAGATAGGTAAACATAATTGTTGATTTTAATGGTGTTTTCTTGTATGACATCATCAAATAGTACTTATACTGTGTGGTGTTGTTTTTTCTCTTTTGTTAATTAATTCTGTTTACTACCTTTAGTTGCAACCTTATCTTAAAACTACAGACAATAAAAACACTGCTACCATCAAAAGATAACCAAAGTAAAACCATGTGACCTACGAGAGGCATGACAGCAATGGAAATGACGAGACAGAGCTCTGCCGTCATTTCCTCCAGTGTAAAGATCATGTCATATTTAGTCTGTATAAAAGTCTTTGTTCCTAATATTGAACTGTATGCTATTATTGCATAGTAAATGCTCAAATACTGCTGCTTTAATACAATGATCACTTGGAAAGAGTGCCTAGAACAAACACAAATGTATGTGAATGTCTATAAACCCGTATTACAGCCGGTTTCATTTCTCACTGAAAATGGACCATTTCATGCAGTAGATTCACATTAAGATCCACATCTAGTTCTCTGCCACAGTATTTCACACATGCGATCTCCTTTTCTGTCCTTTTCCTGGGAAAAATCAAGTAAAGCTCCGTGTTACCCTCTTCTAAAGCCATGAAAAACCAAATCAGATCAGATGAAGTTTGGTGAACATGTTTAAAGAGAAAAGCTTTAACAGTCTACTGTAAACAGGATCTTTTTTGCTGTACTGTACCTCATGCCTGTAATGTTTGCTGCTTATCCAGTATTGTAGTAATTTAAATCTCCTAACTTTATACAATGTTGTATATAATTGGATTATTTATTTAAAATGTTGTGTTTTTTTATTTATATTTACACAATTCATCTAAGTTATTTTATATGTTTCCAGTGTTATATGATGTGATAAAATCTTTTTTATTTACTTGCAGTTGCAGTAAGAAAGTGAAGGTCTAAAAAAGCAAACGCTTTTCACAGCCACTCAGTTTGTATGGGGAATAAATAAAAGTCTTTAATGCGCAAGGAAAATGTGTCAGCTTTGGAAAATTGTACAAAGCATTTCTTTGCTGTATGTCAACATGTTTTAGATTCCATATGTTTGTGTATTGTGGGGAAATTGGTCAGAGAGGTTGTGTTTCCAGTGGCTGAGTAGATACGTTGAGTCAGGCTGCAGTTGTGCAGCTCTTGAGGTTTGGTGTAAACAGTGGAATAGGTGAGAGGAACTGAAAGACTGTCTGTGGTGACTGGCGTATATATGATGCATGTTTGGTCACTTATAGAAAAGCCTCATGTATTGATTCCCTCTATGATCGTACGTGCATCCCTAAATTGTAATACAGAACGAGGCACATCCTCATGTATGTCCATTCATTCAAAGTTGTACCTCAGCAAACTAAGGTCCTATTTTGTATACATGAGTAATTCCTGTGATTTGTAAATTGAAACGTATTTAAGATTTCATATGTGCTTTGTTTGCTTGGATTAGTCGTCGGGTTTTACATTGTAGATTTAATGAACTATAGAACAAAACCCCCAATGTCACGTTGCATTCTGAGATTACAGTTTCAGTTTAGTTTAATAGTTTAGTTTAGTTTAGTTTAGTTTACCCTTATTCCCAGAGCTGTCAAATTTTGGTCAGAGCTCAAATTTTTAGATGTATTTATCATAAAGTTTATTGCAGTGAGAGATATATATGACCCAAAACATGTCATCTGAATATTTTTTTGTTCCTTTAGTTTTTTTATTTCAAACCTTCATATGTAAATCAAATATGTTATATATTATTTGTTTATATATTTTTCATGAGTGTGTTCTTTGTTATTTATTTTCAGTGCCCATTATATGTCATTGTTTGGTCTCCAAATTAGTAAAATCTTCTGTGAGTGCACCGACATCAAAATAAGGCCCAGACATAACAGCAAACTAATTTCAGCTTGATATTTCTCATATCTTTTTACACTCATGATTTGTTTTACCATTTGTACGTTTTCTGAGTATCTTATGAGCATTTGCCACTGTTGTCTGTTTTTATATCTATATATATAATAATGTGATATTGGTCACAAAGCAGACCAGCGTACTGTATATTTTCATGAAGTCCTCAAGCATTATTAACAGTAAATACATCAATGTTATTTGTCCTGATGTGTATTATGTAATAAACACTGGTTAATGAAGTAGCATTGTGCCTGTTGTGTTGAATTGTCATGTTAAATACATTTGTACATTTGACGTCTTTTTGAAATGACCTCAAAACATTGTAACGGATGTATTTAAATACTCGATGATCATATATATTTTGAGTGTAAAGGTTAACAAATACCTTTAGCAAAAACAGGTATTTAAAATCTATAAACCAAATATTTAGAACAAATTTTATCCAACTAACATGGCAAATCCTCAAGCTGTACCGCAAACTAAAGTGTATTGGGTATTAAAAAATGACAAAATGGAGGAGAAAATTTTGTCAGTCAAATGAGTCAAAATTTTGGTTTTCAAATCATGTTTTCCAGGCAAATGACCCTGTAGCACTGGTTAATATTAAGGGGAGTCTTGGCTTACTCCAAATGCATTACATCATTTTAATGAAGTTGTAGTGTGTTGTGAAGAGATCTAATAATGTACCCCTCATCTGTTATATAATAAAGAACATGAGGTTCTGTATGAGTTAAGATGAGGCAGAGAGTGAGAGACACCCCCAGTCATGCTGGAGACTTTATATTGTGGACTCACTGTGGCTTGTTGGTGTGATATCTTAATTGGGAACAATACTCTGTGTTCAGACTGCAGCTGTTTGCACTTATTTCTGGGCAACAGAGAGATTTGGACCAAGACTGACAGCAATGTCGCGTGATAAACACTCTTTACTCCAGCCACTTATTTTGTAAACAGAGAAGTGTTTGAAATGTACAGGCAAAACAAAGGATTTTCCATTGAAACTGACTGAGGTGACAGCACAGGTTAGGCAAAGGTTATGATACCGCAAAACAAGAGCACAGCATCACTGATTTGAATGAAAGCTTCTTGACATGCACTGATGCTTTTTACAGTAAAGTGACATTACATAATGTTTCCTTCACACGGCAGTGATTTACTGCTACAATAAAAGGGTAACACTGTACAACCCTTTACACACAAACATCATTAATCGAAATGACTTCAGTGGATGCATATTCAGAAAAATAATATCATGTTTTCAGAAATATGGCAGCACATTGATAATGTCGGATCTCATTGGTTCTTGCAAACGTGACGCACACAATCCAAAGATTTCCCTAGTGACAGCAGAAAAGTATTTCTCTCACACTTTTAAGACCCCTCAAAATCATGTACTATAATGTAATGAAATATTCTAATTTTGTCAGAATACTTTTGAATGGTTGTCAATGGAAAAACCAGCTGTGATGTAAGGGCCAGATTGTGGCCTCCTGGTTTAGACAAACATGAGAAGATCTTAGAGCTTCTAATAATGCTTTAGACAGAGAGAGAGAAAATACTTAACCAGTCTAACACAGCAGTTTACATTGCACTGGAAGTGAGAGTTGAATGACAATGCATAATTTTTCCATAGACCAGATGGTTAAACGCGTTACTGCCAGCCACCTCAGCCATGTTTGTGTTTGCCTACAATTGGTGGCAATGCTGCTTCAGTCCTGGCTTCACAAGGTCACCCAAAGGTCCAGCTAGAGCTGATGGGATGTCTGGGATCAGAACGGGTGTCCCTCTCCTTCACTGAGGGATTTTCCTGTGGGTTTCCACAGAGGAGGAAAAACTGAAGAACAAATCAGTTTTGGAAGTGCCTTTGACCTCAGGCAATATTATATTTTTCAGCTCTATTCTGGGGACCTTTAGCTGGAGAACTGGTGGAAATACTTCTGCTAACTGGTGGTTAGTGTGAAAACATCAGCGGCGTAAACAAGCGTGCAGGATGTGAGAATAAACAGCTGCTTCTTTATTTGTGTCGATTTTTGTAGCTAATTGGAACCTCATGATCATCATAATGTCTTTTGATTCTGAAGTATTCAATCAATAGTCCTGAGCCCCAAATTATCTGAGCTGTGCTCTCCAAAATTGTCATCAAGCTTTGTGTCAAGCTTTTATAACAGTATTTTATAGTGTATGTAACTGTATAATGCAAATACAGTTTTTCCAAGCTTTTCAATGAACGTTTTATGTTAATATGTGACATTTCAGCCGAGATGTTTCCAGCAGAAGAAGCTGATAAAGTGTTTGCGTGTCGTATTTGTTTGTCTACACCTTCTGGTGCACAGATGAAAGGAAGGAGAGAAACTGGCAGCTTTGTGTTATATGTCTGTTTTCTCAGTACCTCGGCTGCATCCATTCCCCTAACAACAATCCCATAACATGTGCTGCCAAAAAAGCTTTTGAATTTGACTGTCAGTTTTATCTGCACTATGACATCACACAACAGAGGAAATATTGCCCTGCTGATCTGAGGTCAGCTGGGGTAACATTCCTCCAGCCGTTTAGAGGGTAGCAGGAAAGTCGTCTGTTCCTGCACCAGTTATGTTACACAGTTAAGAATCAACACTAGACTGCCATGGTAATATCTGAGTGAGGTGAGTCAGGCAGGGCATTGGGTCATGGCCAGTGTAACATAGTTTCACAGACTCACGCATGCTGTCGGGATGAGAGGTGCGATACACAGCTGCTTAGAATTATTGTGGAATTTTGTTTGGGAGAGAAAAGTTTTCTGGAAACCAGGAAATTCTGGTTTTGCCTTTTTATTGGAAACTCTGGTTTTATTCTTACGAGAACGCTTGAGGTGACGTTCTCCTTCAGCTTGTAGATTTATCATTTTGTTGTGGGTTTACATACAGAGGGGATGTGGTATTGTCAGCATTTGTTTAGTGTAATTATTTAGGCACTTATAGGATTAGGAAAACAGCATGATATGTAGAGCAGTGAAAAAGCACATTTATAACCAACTTAAGACCAGGTTATTACATACAAATCAGACCAGAGTAGATAAAATCACTGGGTCTGATTCTTGACGTGTTATGGGGACAGTGAAAGAGTTACGTCTAAGTTTATATGTGAACTATATTTTTAAGTTTACATATAGACAAATGCAGCACATATTTTATTGTCTGAATGACCCTTCATGACAGCCCTGATGAAAACACCTCACTGAGATTTTCTTTTTACTGGCAAAACTGGGTTCAGTCACACAGACTCCATCTGGACAAAATATTACCCTTTACCTTGAGACCTCAAAAGACAATATGCCTTGGCTTTCGGGTTACACAGACAGAAAAAAATGAATTTGATATATCAATTCACTCCGATCCTCAGACAGGAAATCCCAAACGGACGCAAGACTGAGAGCCAATTCTTCATAGTATTTTTCTGTATTTCTATTGTACCATAAACCCAGGACTGGGTTTTTATGCATCACAAACATGCACAGATTAGGACCTTACCTTATGTAATCCAAAAAAACATCTTATTGTGAAGAAAAAAGAAGAAACCATAAAATATTTGTCTGGCAGTCTACTAGACTGACCAATAACAACTGGCATCCAAATTGTTTTGTATTCTTAGTACAGAATACTATATTTCTGCTAATTGTTTGTTGTTCTTGTTCACTTTGGAAAGCAGCCTTGCTGTTTCAATATAAAGTTTCAATAAAACTGCAGGCAGCAGCCGACATATTTAAAGTCTGCAGCCTTATCTTACTATTTGTGCTTTGCTGCCCTCAGACATGAGCGATCTACTGTGGAGTCAGTCTAAAAAACCTTTGAAGGCACCAGGGAGGTGCCAGCATGGTCAATAGGATTGTTTTTGTTTCTTTGGATGACTCCTTTAACAGTAATAATGTACAAACCACACTGTGGAATACATCATTAACATCTATTTTCCTTGGCTCCTCTCCGAACTTAAGTTAGAGACTAAGGAAATACAAACCAACCTCATTTTTTCTTTCAGAAAAGAGGTTAAGCTGCCTATAATTGTCCATATTTTTCTAATCAGTGCGTGGCACGGTTTGAAGGATACAGGATACCGACTGGCATACTTTGGGGTGAATAATGCAAAATGAAAACTTTGGAGTATTTCAAACATTGGCATGTAAAAGCGGAATATTTACAGCAGGAAAAATGAAAGATATAATGGGAAACATTTGAGCCACTGACAGAAGGCAGGCGAACAGCAGAAGAACTGAATGATTCTGGTATACACACAGAATTTGAAGGGCTGCCCAGATGTTTTAGCGATTAAATAATATTTTTGGATCGACCGGGTTTCACCTCGAGTGATCTCTAGTGATATTCTAGAGTTTGTGTGACAGGGAAATAAATAGCAGGTTTACCTACAAGGTTAACAACAGCCGATGAGATTATGACAGATTGTAAACTTTACACCCTTTCTCTGAGTGAACTGCAAATGTTCTCAGTGTAGTGCACACTAGATCACTGTCAAACATAATATAAGTCCTGACCTGCCAATGTGGACAGCGGCCAAATGACTCCAAAATCATCAACTGAGAGAATTCTCTTGAAGTGATGGTGTATTAGAGGGTGATATAACACAAACAGTCATTTGAAACAAAAGCAAACACCTGAATCTTTTAAACAAGGGCCCTTCTAAAGACCCATAGCAAAGCGTTCGTACAACAGTGACTCACAGAAAACAATCAGCATTCTTTTGTTTATTACCTGTTGATTTCAAACCATTTAAACCCAACAGGAAAAAAACAATATGTTGTAACAGTGTGACAGTACAGAAGTATATAAACGAAAACAACAATGCTACATTTTGCATTAAAGTTGTCACAGCTACAATATATGTTATTTAGGTACAGTAACATTCTGTGCAATTGGTTTGTCCATGTATCTTTTAGGCCCAGCATCGCAATTTCAAAAGCAGCTTTCTCCTGTTAGATGTTAGTTTTTATCACCTGTGTGCATGAGTTTGTTTTGTGTGTTGTGTAAGCGGATATCCTGGGTCTGTATATAAGACTAAGAGAGGGCAGGTAAAGGTTGGGGTATCTTTAAGAGAAGACTTCTGGCTCACTGCCCATTCTCCAATCTGCTGATAATGAGACTAGTGATGAGAAAGGAACCAGGATCCATTTATAGCATTGAGCTCATCGTTTCTGGCGGGTGGAGCACAAGTCCACAGTCAGTCACTGTCACTCTGACACTGTCTGCGCAGACACATCTGCACCACATCTGCACTTATGTGAATGTAGGTTATGTGTCTGTCACATACTGCAAAAGAACGTTAATTAAAAAATAACATGAATGTGTTTCCTAATGAGTAGACTACCAAAAGGATCTGAAAAAATACATGTTTCAATAAAGGGCAAAAGGGGCACTCGTTCATCAAAAAAAGTGTGTGGGTTTTAAGACATTTTAAGACATATTTTTATCAATTTTAATCCTAAATTAAGGAAATCATAAATCATAATCATAAATTAAGGAAAATATTTTTTCAGAGGTACACCCCCTTTTCACACCTGACTCGAGCGGCACGTCACAAGTAAATACTCTTGTGTTGAGTTGTGATGACGCTGCTTTATTTGACCTCGTCGTCTAAGATGAAATCATTTTACTTATAAATGCCATTATTGTGTAATTGTTCTTCATTGTGTAGTTAATACATAATGAAATATGTATTAATAATGATAATATATATACCCGATGTGAGTTAGGGAGAGTCTATAGTGGATCATTTACAACTAACTGCATTTAAAAACCAGTGGTAGTTCATATTATGTTCCAGTTTAGATGGCTAAGTAAACATTTATGTATGTGTGTAAAGTTACAGCAAGTGCAAAATTTCATGAAATTCAAATAAAACCTCAGTCAGGAAATAACCTCAGTCTTACAGTTTTCACAGTAAAATTGACTGTGTTCTCTGTTAGTACTGGATCATAGTACACACACACACACACACATTCCTGTATCTGTCTGAACGTCTAGACTCTTCTCTCAGACGTGTTTAATAACAGCTACACGCTTGTAGCGCCATCTATGGGTGAAAATCGGACAATCCAAAGGATTAGTTTAAGAAAGGAAAGCTTACATGTACCCAGACATCATACGTCACAATAGGCATACAAAAGCACACAATATACGACAAGTAAATATGTAAATAAGTGCATCATCTTTAAACACGCAGATTCCAGTATAACAGACTCCAGTATAACACTGACCCCATTATAACACTGACACCAGTATAACACAGACTCCACCCATACAGAAATGCAATATATGACATATATGTCCCTATATCAAGATTGATATTGCCATATATGTTACATATATATGTGTGACTCACATATATATGTTACATATATATGTGTGAATATATATATATTTACTTTTATACATATTACATTTGACATATATGAATAATTATTAAATATATAGGGTAGATTTATATGTCAATATAGGAAATTGTTCCAATTTCTAATAGGTTTTATATATGGCATATATGGACATCGGACATATGTACATATGTTACATTTGCACATGGGCAGTATTTAAACCACACACAGCTTTGTGTTTTCTGGTGATCTTTCTGAAGTCAAACAGCTGGTGTTGAGAAACACTCTGTTCGACACGAAAATAATTTAAACTATATTTTTTAAGATGAATGAGTAGTAGATTTTAATACATGTATGTATATGTATTTAAAGACCTAGCTGTACATAACATCATCCTCATCTTGAAGACATCTGGATTGTGTGCGTCAACGCTATCATCTCATTGACCTCCTGCCCTGGTTAGTGTGCCATTTATTCACATGCTTGGTCATTAATGAAGCTCTGACTCACCATTGCAGATCATGTGCTCGTGAGCATACTTCAGAGCACCTAAAAGAAGAATGGGACACACTACAGACTCACAAACATGCGAAATTTGAGTCCATGAAACCGCATGAAGTGCGCCATTTGGGACAGAACATAAATACTGGCGGCTTTCTTGAGCTTTGCTGCCCCCTGCAGATATTTAAAGGGCTATACAACCGCTTTATAAGAATCCTGGTCGATTATATTTTTTTCTAAAGCAATGAAAAATAAGACTCTAACTCGCTTGAATGTACTGTAATTTTATTTGATCAGAATATGTTACATATAAAGGCAGCGATGAGTAAAATACAAATCCACAAATAAATACAAGAAATATTATTAGAACCAGAAGGATATGGTTAGGATGAACGCAGGAGGAAACAGACACCATATTTGTAAAACATGAGTCTCCTACAGGACTAACTGGTGCCTTGTAAATCAACACAGAGAAACAGAAGAGGTCTATGTACAAAACATGCTTCTCTACAGCCAATCACGACACAGCAGATATTCAACAGGAATCTGGGCTTCTTCAATATTTATTCTGGTATTAATGTGGGACCAGTAGATTAATAGCAATGTCAACATATGGAATATACCTTTTGTATTTTTTGTAGTCACGACAACTATTAGCCTATATATATCACAGCCTCTGTTACTTGCAAAAAAAAGCTAATTTTCTTTCCTTCGAACCCACAAACCATTTCAGTTGAACCCTGAACCCTTGTCTAAATTCGGAAAACTACATATTGCACTTTTGAAATATGAGGGGATTTGGAGTCACTTTGTGGAAAAAACAATATTTTTTCAGAATAATATTAAAGAACTAGAACGCAAACAAGTAGAAAAAACTGATGTACTTTAACTCCTAGCTGAACGGTTATTCTTGTTTCTACACAGAACTGCTAATGTGTCTTTTTAAAATAATATAGTATAAAACAGTCGGATATCATCTCTTATACTGTACGCATTGTGTCAACTGTCCTCTAGTTAAAAAGGAAATTAATGTTAAACAGTACTCGTTATTAATATCATGTCAACATAATTGGGAGTTATGTGCAGTGGGTCTCGGGTGTACACTGAGGTCTGTATAGGAATGGAAAATTAACTGAAATGGAAAATTACCTTGGAAAAGCTAAACGAATCAGTACCAGATGTTCTCTCGGTTGCATTACCCAACATGCTTTGCACCCTCTGTGAACAAGGTGATGACCGACGCTTCAGAAGCACAGATACATGAGGTCATCACAACAACAACGTGTTCAAAACACATCACACAACTTAATGCCACAACTTTCCAACAGGAGCAGTACAGTAGCATTCAAAAACAATTTGTCCATACAGTAAATGATCCCATTAGGCTGAGCTCTCCAAGGTCCCTGGCATAAGGCTGCGCATCAGATGGACAGTGTGATTGTAGACACACCCTGTTCTACTAAATCCGTGTGATCATACTTAACTGCCTCCAGCAATACTGATTGGAAATGTAAAGATCTACAGCTTGTTTTCATAGCTTTAGGATGAATCGGTGGTAGACCTGGGTCTCTTTTGGTTGGCTATTTCCATGTAAATGTCAGAGCGGAGGAATCGAGGGTACGAGTCTCTTTCCATTAGTCCAAAGATTCTGCTCTGAGCCAGATCAAAGCAGTCCGCACAGATGTTCTCCATGTTCTCCTTGATGTGCTCTCTGGTGTACGAGTCCAGATTAACCTTGAAAATAAAACAAGACTCTACTGAGACAACTTCCTGTATTCATTCTGGATTTGTTTTCTAGCACATCTGCTTGCAGATAAACAAACTACAAAACAAATCCTGTTTTGTTTCAGAGTATAAGATACACTAAGATTGTAACTACTACTATTAACTGTATGTGTGCATTTGTCAGGAATTCTAGCTCACCTCTTTACAGGACTGTATGGAGATGTACTCTGTGTATATCTTTTTTGCTCTGGATGCCATTTTGGACAGCGATTTGATCCTCTTGAAGTCCTCACATGCCAGCCAGAAATCCAGGTTCTCCTCACTAAACTCTGTTTGCAGGAAAGACCGGAACACCAGGAGCCCAACTGAAGAAGGAAAAACTACTCTTAGCACAGAATAAGATTAAGAGACTTTGCATTTGCGGAAATCTGCCTAAATCTGGATTTGGAATTGTAATTCAGTGTGAATCCAAGTGCAGAAACTAATGTGGATTAACTCTGCCGACTGAAGCCTACGACAATATTAACAAATGCTCCAGGCTGGAGATGAGCACAGCTGTCATATCAGATGAGAGAGGAGTCATTTTTACATTTGTGAGAAAGCAGCGCGTCAAGTGAATCTGCCCATCTGAGGACTTCCTCTGGAGTCG
Source organism: Botia almorhae (assembly GCA_036877575.1). NCBI lineage: Eukaryota > Metazoa > Chordata > Actinopteri > Cypriniformes > Botiidae > Botia > Botia almorhae. The sequence goes on along the minus strand of JAZGTJ010000390.1, from coordinate 61,962 downwards.
GTCTGTGAATGAGAGCAGACAGAGCGGTCAACAAAACCATGACTCACACTAATGACCCATTCAAATGTAATTATAGTGAACAAAGTAGGCCAGCATCCACTCAGAACGTCACTGTTGTGTTGACTGCACGCTCAACAGTTTCACATCAATACTCTGCTTATTCAAACATTTAAAATTTCACATGAAGAGGAAGTGTAACGTCAGCAGATCTTTCAATTCAATTATTGGGCTTCACTTAACGTAATTACCCAGTCATCATCCTAATTAGTGGGGCTTGGTAAGGCAAACATTACCATGTGTGCTATTACTTTTCTAACTGATCTACTAACTTACCCGTTTCTACTGGCAAAAAAAACAGCTAAAATACTGTAGATTTACTGTACATTAAAAGAAAGAACTGGGCCATGTCTAAAGACCAGAATATAACGTTGATGTGGGCTCATTGGCTAGTACGCAACCAACCAGAACACCCTAGCAACCACCCTAGCAACATGCCAAAAACCTCTGAGAACATCACTGAGAACAACTTACTATAGTACACCGCATCTACTGCAATGCTAGTGCCAGTTCTGTTCTGGGGTCAGTTAAGGTGGAAGAGGAAACAGTCATGTGGACTCACTTATCTGACTTGAGGACCTTCTCAAGCTTGCTGGCTGGATTGCTTCCATGTCTGCCGTTAGTCTTTTTCCGCAGGAAAGTAAGTCGATTTTTCATGTCTTTGGCCCTGTGTGCAGATGACAACAGGTGACCAACTGGTTAACTGTACGCTCAAGTGCTTTTGAAAGTCAATGACAGGAGATTACCAGTCAGTGAAGACTTTACTGTTTATGTCCTAAACCAACTGGTTCTTGACAGAAGAACTTTCAATGGTTCTTGGCAGAACCTTAGTAGTATAGTATAGAACCCACTTATTATCAAACACCAGTGTTTTTGAGTAAGCTGTGTGATTCCTTGTGGGTTAAAAGTTCTCAGTATAACTTTAGTGGTTCTTTAGATCAGTCTATTGATTTCTGGGTTCCAACAGAGAACTCAGACATAAATACAACCAAATAATAAAATGTTCTTTGTGTACATAATACATAAAGGTTCAGATTTAAAAAAACAATTTTTGACTTACAGATTCTTGGATTTCTTATTTTTCACAGCACTGTTTTCTCCTGTGTCACATTTACAGTTCGGCTTGCCACAAACCTATGAGAGTATATCACATGACCCATTCATTTAACAACTGAATATGAACAAAGACAGTTTGGAACTCAGAATTCAGCAGTATTTGTGTGGAGAGAAGATACACACCCTCCTTCCAGTAAAGAGCAGACAGATCTGGTGCACGGATCCTCCGTTCTTGATCAGCTCTTTCCTCAGAGTCTGTGGGGAGGGAATGGCCCAGCGCTCCGGAGCTTCCCGCTTGGCCTCTATGCAGTCAATGGCCTGATCAGAGATGAAGCGTGGAGAACGTGGCTCCTGCAGTAAACTGCCTTCACTGTGTGTGCGTCTGTGGAGGGACCTCTGGACACACAAGCCCCCGCTCTGCTGGCCACCGGTTGGAGATGCCTCTACCATACTTCTCCTCTTCAGGAAAGCTTCATCGCTGTCTGCCTCCTCCTCGTCTTCCTCATCCTCCTCGTCGTCATCATCAGTGGACGGTGAGGTCAAAGTGTCTGTGTTGAAGGAGCGATCCAGGCACAGCTTGGGAATGATTAGAGGAGATGAAGAGGAAGATGAAGACGTGGGCCTGGTGCCAATGCTGATGGTCTCTGAAGCACTCTCGCCCTCCCCTTGCTCCCTCTTCTCCAGCTCTGAGTCTTGCCCGCCTCCTTTCACCTCCTTTCCACTCTCCATGTAGGCAGGTTTGCAGCCATCTCGGGAAGCTGGAGGGTTATGGTTGGCATCTCCAGCGCTGCAGTGGATGTCTGGGTAAGACAGGCGCTGAGCTGAGGAGGTGCAGGTGGCTCTCTTCATGATGGGTGAAGCTGAGGGGCATGATGGAGAACAGGGCTCAGACATGCTGTGAGAGCCGAAGCCCAGCAACCCCAGATCAGCTTGTTCAGCTGCTTTAGGTTCCAGCATCTGTCAATACATCATTAGTGTCAGCAAAAGGTCTTACATTCAAAAAACACAAAGTTATGGCTGTTTGTGGCTATTTGAGCCACTTGAGGAAAAACTAGCCAGAAATATTTATCCTGTAGAACACACTCTTGCAATCTCAACTCTATGACACCTGTACTGTACTGTATATCTGGTGATGTATTCACTTGGTCAAAGCTTGACATTTTACTACATCAATTAAAAATAATGTACAACAAAACAGATTTTTACAGTGAGCTGTGCTTGTCCATACAAAACTTTGCACTACATGCTAGAGTGTTGTGGGTGGTTGCCATGGCAGTGCTATGGGGTTACGGGTGTTCTGAGTGTTTTTTCGCATGTTGCCACAGCTAATCAATAAGCAGCACAAGTTTTGGTTTTATTCATGTCTATAGAATTATATGTATGGGTAATGATAAAAGTTACTGCTATGACATCAGACTGCCGTTAAAAGCTTCTAATAGCTTTAATTTAAAAATGTCATATAGATTATTGGCCTTTAGCAGAGTCACCGGAACTTCAGTCTCAATTCACTCATTCAGATAAATGTCCCCTCCCGCCAACTACCATCTGTAAATGAGCGGTCTGATTATTCGCCCACAGCGTGGTACCAGATCACTCTCTAAGACATTCACATATTCTGTTCCTTCCTGGTGGAATGATCTCCCAGCCTCCACCTGATCTGTTGAGATCATCACAACCTTCAAGTAACAACTGAAAACACACATGTTCCACACACACCTGACTAATCCCTCATGCTCTGCTCAACAAACCCTTCTACTGTTCATCTGTCTCTAGCATCAGAACGTGATTCCCACTTGTAAACATAGCTTTGCTTTAAATATAAGCGCCTGCTAAATGAATAAATGTAAATGCAATCACTGAATAGAAGAAGCTCACATTGACTGTAATTCATTTCAAACGAATCTTATAATGTCCCCTAATTATAAACAAAAAAACCCTAATAAATTTTAAAAACAATTATAAATGTCACTCATATCATAAAAGCAGGATTTTAAACGTCGACAGACTGTGACAACAGTCTTTACAGGCATCTAATATTCTAACTAAGTAAATAAGATATACAGTATTATTATATGCTTTTTATAACAAGCATACAGTATTAACGCTACAGTGTTGCATTATGGGTATCGCTTCTAAAGCAGCAGGGGAGCAAAGAAAAGGCATGAAGGCCAAGAATAAAAGACAAATTCAATCAATGTGTATTTTAAGTCTCCCTATCCTAGTGAGAAAGGTTAATGTATTCATGCGCTCTGCACATCTAATCAGCTCATAACAGAGTTCACTAGCAGAGCGACTGACTCACACGCTCCTGAGCTCTTTAAAGACACAGTGTAGAAAATCAGACACATGGTAACAAAACAAGGTAAACTAAAAATGTTACCGCGTGAACTGCATAAGGTCCTATCTCAATATACTGTACGCTCGCTCATTAAAAATGATGTGAAATCACAGAAATCTGAATGGTATTTATATTTAAAGACTTTTATATTACACTCCTCAGACTATAGGCATTCAGTTTTTTGTTAACATACAAGGTACAATTATCTTACCAATGTTATTATTTTACAGTGCAGTAAAATTCAATAACAATTCACACATGACAAAACAAATGGAATTCATTCCACACATTTTCTTAAATTCCAGACAAATCACAACAAGATTATAGGTATTTAACAATTCCTGTAAAAGCACAATTACAGAAGGTAACAGCACAAAAACCAACGACCTCACCTCCACAACGACCTCACTTCCACAATGACCTCACCTCCACAATGACCTCACTTCCACAAAAGATGTTTCCGCTCTACAAACACACACTGTTCATCATACTAGCATCCAATACAACTGCCTTCTTTTCTCTCTCTCTCCCTCTCTCTCTCTCTCGCTCTCTCGCGCTCTCTTTCTTTCACACCCGTCACATGTGCGTGTCTGTTTGTGCTAGTCTGATTATGTCGTCGCTGCTCCCAATGTCACTCGCTCACCGAGCGGAGAAAGTGAGAGAGAGCATGAATAAGTAACAGAAGATGCTGAGAGAAAACATTATGTTTAAAGTTTTACAGCTGAAAGATTGGCCCCCAAAATTGGGCAGTTAATTCCACACAAAATACACAGGAACCATTCTTCTCAATCCTTTAAAAAGCTGATTAAAACCCTTTTTGTTCTGCTAGATGTGGTTAATAATGTGATTATTTGCATTTAAAATTGTTTTTCCCTATCCAACAAATGTACCATCCAGTTTAAGTCATAGCCCAGCAGTTGTTAACCACTGATATAAAGACAATATTCCACAATCTAATCCAATGGTCATGATCTATTATCCTGCTCTGCTCAGATCACCCAGTAACCCAGTAAAGAGAAAGCAGGATTAGAAGACATTTAAAGGAAATAGCTTTCAGATTGCATATGTTTAAAAAAACCCTTTCTTTCATGAGGTAATATACATCATAACTGCTGAGAGAAATGCAGGCATGCAGTGGTTAAAAGAGACACTGCGTGTGGGAGAAAGCTCGTGTTTGATTCCGTACCTGATCGGGGTCTATTCTGTCCCTCAGGGTGAGCTGCTTGTCAATATTGTCCCTCAGACACTGGACGACTCTCCTCTTCTGTTCAGCTGAAAAGGCTTCCAGGCTGAACAGGCACTCGCTCCTCTTCACAGACACAGACAGAGAGAGTGTAAGCGACACTGAGTGAGCGTTTGTGAAAGGATATATGTACATGTGAGAGAAAGGAGAAAATGACTCATCAAAGACTATTTATCTGAGGGGAAAGGTTCATCTAAACACATGTTCCGGGCATTAAAAAATCTCGCGCAGAAGAACCCGGGTTCCACACGCTGTTATACAGGAGAACAGCATAAGATGCAATCATGCTGCGTTGCACAGTCATCTCACAGTGTGTGTGTATGTGTGTGTGTGCGAGGTGTTGTCAGGGTGATGGGCAGATGGCTGGGTCGATGCATGTGTTTAGTGTGCTGTCTTTCTCTTTACTCTAGAGAGAGAGCAGCTTTAGCGACTCTAATATGTGACGTAAACCTTGAGCTCAAGAGACCCTCCATTTAACAGCCTCACAATATTTACTTCCTGTAAATGTTTACTGCACAACCATCCTGTCTGGTCACCGCTTCGGGAAACACATTCAATGTTGTGTGATTCTGAAGTCTTAACTAGTGGTGTGAGATCTGGGCTGTGTGCGTGGGCTGGTGGTTAGATGCAGGATCTCACCTCTATCCAGTAGGAGACGTACAGCCGTAGTTTATCTGCAGGAACTGAGAGGGAGACAGAGGTGTGAATATCTTCATCATGAGGGTGTGTGTTGATGTCTTAGCACGGGCTGCTAGAGTGTTATTTTAACATTTTCTGACTGGGGGAGGTGAACGCCCACTTGTAGCCTATATATATATATATATATATATATATATATACAGGGTTCATAGACCTTCTAAAGTCAAATTCAAGCCCTTTTTTTAAACATTTACAAGGTGCATTTTTAAGTGTTTCCAACACATTTACATATTTACATATTCATGCTTCATCATCACATGAAATCACTGTGATTGGTCTATAAAACCCTAAATTGTTTGGTGATGTCATTCTACAGAAGGGTGACAACGTACATCACACATTCTATATGAGATTAATCAAATATCCTAGATACACAATATAAATGTAATATTACATTTGCATCTATCTACACAAGTTAAGAAAAAAATAATTAAAAAAAAAAAAAAATATATATATATATTATATATATATATATAGCAATATGTCTCTACATGCTGGACATAAAGCTGCAGCATGATGTGACACAATTACAGACAATCAGAGCATACTATTAACACAAGCAATTGACAATGTACCATTTTGCACCATACCTGGATAAAATACTGTAAAAAAAATTAACCTGTAAAGTAACCTATGCTGAGGTTTTTTTAAGCTCCAAAAAAGTAACCGAGTAATGCTGTCTTATGTTACAGCGACAGAAGGTCAAATCAAGAGGTCGTCACTGTTTACTGACTGAAATCATACAGGCTGAATAATCGAAATGTATTTAAAAAGCTAATTTCATATCAAATGACTAAATCTTTAAAGACAAAGGTCAGCATAGCAGTGTTTATTTCTGAAACATAAACGTTAAACAAAGGCGAGTTGAAGACAGAAATGCCCTCTGTGCTGCGTGCTGCTGTATTTCTGTCTGCAGGAAGGTAAAGAATACACTTTACTGCCCACCCTGCCTGTAATGACCATACCGGACACATGACCATTGTTCCCAGTAGAGACACCGAGCGAGGAGAGCTGTACTCACACACACACACACACACACACACACAGCCCTGACGCCTCCTTCCTGACAGTCAACACTAATACATTACAGATAACAGGGTGGAACAGCTCAACATCCCCTCCACTCCAAACAATCAGCCCACAGAGATGATTTACAGACGCTGGGTTGATAGATCAAACAGATAAATGGAGGATTCCCACACCTTTCCACCAATGAACAGTGTTTACAGTAAGTGCCACTATATTTAGCCACACAAACACAGTACAGACATTTACATTTAGTCATGTAGCTGACGCTTTTATCCAAAACGACTTACAAATGAGGACAAGGAAGCCATTTCAACAACTATAAGAGCAACAATGAACAATGAAAGTGCTATAGACAGGTCTCAATATCCTTAAGACAATGGCCCAACATCCACTGCTCTGAAACACGTCAGAGAAGGACACAAACATGTTTGCAATATTAGTGGAGAACAGAGTGTGTACCATCCTGCAGTTGTATCTGATGGAGGTAGAGGGGACTCTGCAACACGTTACAGCGGCCTGGTTCATCTTCCCTGGTCAACAGCATCAGATCGGTGTAGATGAACACTGTGACCTGCAGGGGGCAATAGAGGTAAACGGTTAGTTTCACACTGAACAATTCCTACACATATAACCTTCTTCTGTCGCGCTCACTCAGCTTCTCCTCCACTCATATAATGGAAGACATGAGTTTAGATCTCCAATGATTTATACATGATTCATTTGAACTGGACAGTGGAGAGTCTAAGGATATTTTTGGGATGGGCTGTAACTACAATCAAACCGAAATGTCTTGTTCTAAGTGTTCTGCTGTTTTCCTGAACTGCTACAGCTCTACAAATCTGGTTTTCCAAACACCTGTGCAAACAGGTAGACTCGCTACTGGTTGAGCCAATGTTTCCACGTCAAGCCACTTCAACAAACAGAGAAATACTGAAAGAGCCTTTAGCTTTATATTTGTTTCTGCAGCTGGACGAGAGAAAACACAGAATACATTACAGACAGAATCGGAGAGGTTACGATTAGGGCAAAGCGATTCCCACACGGGTCTCCGGGCAAATGGCAGCCACTGCCCAAGCCTGGAATTAAGCCAAGTTAATAAAATCAGTGGATCTAAATCACGGTCAAACACACACACTTGCTTTAGGTCACTGGAGGAATGTGGTCTGTGATAAACAGCTCATCCGTCTTAAACACTCTGATCTTTTGAAACCCTTGACTGCATTATTCAAACAGGTCTCAAAGCAAAATTGAGGTCAGCTGGCATACAGACGGAGGCCCTGCGAGCCAGCACAAAAGATGCAACGGACTCCGAAAGGGAATTGCTATAGATACGAGGTAGATTCAGAGTCCATTGTGGAACTCTGAGATTTATCTTTGCACAATATTGCTCATGCTGAGGAAACCAGAGGTCATCTTATTCCCAAACTGCAGGTTTCTTTAAAGCTAAAAAAGAACTTGGAAGGAGGTGTCTCCTTTTCCCTCGGCGAGGAGCACATATTTTGTTTCGGGCATTACTGTCACTGAGATAAATAATCCTCCAGCGCTCAAACGATCATTCGGTGAAATAGATTTGATATAAAAGATGGTGTTTCATTTAGCTGAGAAGTGCAGCAGGGTCTCCAGACGAACAGCTTTTCAGAGGTATCATAACAACAAGCTCAAAACCTGACCCAGCAAAAACATCAATTCTCCTGAAAGGGGACACCAATTCTTTACAGAGGCAGGTCACCTTCAGATCAAGATATTACAAGAATCCTTTTATCATATTTTATGTAAGATGAGATTTGGGTTAGACAGTAGACGACCCGAACTGGCTTCCTGGAACTGGAGTAAGTCCAGACCTCAAGTTACATAAAGGGAACATAACAATGGTCTACACTGAAACTTATCAACTCATCAACTCTTTAATATTTCAGTTGTGTCTCCTGGATAACAATCAGATCAATGGGAAGCAAATGATGAATTTTGCCTATGGCTCCTGTTTTTTAATTTCCTCCTGAGAGAAAGAGCAATAATTCCAATAATGTTACTTATCTAGAGTTTTATGAGATCAAAAAAGGGCTGTGCTCAGATCAGCCGAGAGACTGAGGCCTGCAATTAAAAGTAATGGATTCCAGTATGAATATAATTAAGTCTCCTGAGCTTTCAAACAGCAATAAAACTTGAGTTATTGGTGTGCTACCTTAAGAGCAATGTGTTTACTGTCGTGAAGAGTCATTTCCTCTGATAACATTAGGATTCTCTCAGGGCTGCACAGGTCCAATGGCTGCAATACAATTAATAACAGCGTCAATATATCTTAATTATGTGATTTATTGACTTTACAGTGGCTGAAGGGTGTGTTTTAGCAAAACAGGGCAATAAACATTTTTATATTTGCGTATTCATAAATAACTTTAAAAATCTTATATTAAAATAAGCCGACACATTATTTGTTAACCCTCCACTTACATATCTTATACACCATTATTTATAAGAGGCACAACAGCTACATGGTCTCTGTAATATGGATAATGTAGATGTTAAATAAGTAACAGAAGCGGCAGTAAGTTAACTCATATTGAACGCACCTGCACAAAAACAGGGAAGATGAGAATCTTGGGGGCCAGACTGACATATGTGCCGTAGCTGGAGTGCGGCAGGTGGGACTGGACGATGGTGCAGTTCTGGTAGTTGGCAAAGCTCTGTCTGTAGGATGAGGAGGGCATGGTGGTCGTCTTACCGCTCAAAGTCCTGCATAAGGTGGCTTGAGGCTGCAGTCCCCCGTCCTGCAGGTATCCCGGGCTCTGCTGCAGCCCTCGGTTAGGATGAGTCTGATAGATTCTTCCTACACATTGACATCAAACACCATCAAATGCTTACAAAAAAATAACAATAACTATAACTTTGCAACCACTTGTCAACTACCAGTCATATTAGTACCAGTAGACTGTCTGCTTACTACCTGCTAACACTTTGTTGTTAACCCTAACCTAGCAGTCTACTAATACTCTAATGAGAGTTAGTTGACATGTAGTTGCAAATTAATGCTAGTTAATTGACATGTACTTGCAAAGTTACTTATAGTTAGCAGAACATCTAAAGCTGACTATTGAAATTGTGTAAAAACATGTTCCATGGTAACACCACAGCACTCTTTGGATGTAAATATTATTGCATATAAATACTATGGTGATTTCACAGCACTATGGCATTAGCATACTGTGTGATATAATCTCTGTTTTAAGGATCATGGTGTGCCCAAAGAAAAACATGCTGCAATGCCATGTCTTACCGAGGGTGCCCAGTGTTCCACTGGTGTCTGAAAACACCGGCTGCAGGATCTGCAATCAAAACACAGCATTATGCATTCAGCAGACACGTCATCCAAAGCGCCTCACGGTGCATTTAAGTGCATTTAATGTATATATGTTTTAATCAGGGAATCAAACCCACAATGCAATGCTCTTCCAGCTGAGCTACAACCAATCAACCAATAGGATTTCAGGCTTAGGGTTAAGGCTGATGTGGGGGCTTTAACAATTTTATATCAAATTTGTTTTAGCTTTTGGAGTAGTATCCATATTAAAGTAAGATCACAAAAAAGATAATTATAACACCTCAATTGTTCAGTTGTTTAACAGTGGGAGAATAAATGGAGAGCAAACTGCTTTTTGCCTAATTCTCCTGGCTGCTTCTTGGATTTTTTTTCTTAAAATTAAAGTCTTTAGTAATCTCACGTGTCTTCAAAGAGATTTCAACAATGATTTAAACTATGCTCAGATCTGACAGCCAACGTCTGCGATCAAAAATCACAGAATGGAGATGAGCTCAAACATTTGTCCTCAAATTCTTCCAAGATAAAATGATCGGAGAGCTGTTTCATCCACATAAACTGTGTACTACTATATTCTTTCTGTAGGTCAACAGAAACCCTGAGAGTCACCTGAGCTATGATCCAGCCAGCTCGGAGCAACACTATTGTCCTCTGGGTAACGTTATGACCATAATTGTTTCACAGGAATGTTGTTCTAATACCAACAAAACATGTTGATCTAGAAGCACGTCCTGCTTGGCACATTCATGGTCACTTCTCAAAACTCTGCGTCAAGCACTCTGACCCTTAATATTCAATCTACTGGAGTAAGTTAACATACTGTATGTATACATTTCAAATTGCTACCTGGTTTCCAGGGCTGACAGGCGAGAGGATGATGTAGTTGTCTCCATTTGATGATGTCACACGGGTACCTTTGAGGGTCTGGGTGCGAGTTTTGTAGTCATTTTCCTCTCGTTTTCCAGTCCAAGACCACATTGACTCTCCTATTCCATTTCCTGTGTTCTCAGGGCCACTTCCTTTCTTACGACGACCCAGTTTGTGATTGGTGGGTCGGGAGAGCAAAGGCGGGGTTTTGTTTTGTGTCTTTGCAGTAGACGAGACAGTATCAAAACCAGAGGGCTTGTAGGAAGGCCTGTGGATGAGGCCCTCATAGTAGGGTTTCATAACAGGCATGGTCCTCCAGACCACCACTGTGATCTCATTACGACAATTCCTTCAAAAGGAAAAAGGATTATCATAACAATCAGCAATGGACACTTTTTTAAAGAATCACTTATCCATCCCAATGTTCCCTTCCCTATGGAACTACTACCACTACACAGTCAGAAATGGTTTGGATGTTTGATTTATTGAAATAACTTTTAGTCTGTGAACTCTACAACAGGGCAAAATAATGTAGATGAAATCACACAGCTACAAACCTGATGGCATGGGCCAGGTCAACACACTTCCAGTGTTCCACTGGCTGGCCATTTAGCTGCAATAATGTGTCAAGCTGCTGTAAACCAGCCTGATGAGCTGGTCCTTCTAAACAACAGAGAGAGAGACTCCAGACTGTCAGACCTCGGATGAATGGAGCTACAAATGAGATCTCTTTATTATCTCACTTATTATCTCCTATAACAATGGGATGAAGCGGAATGCAAATAGTGGCTTTTCTCATTCATTTTCTATAAAGCTTCTTTGCACACAGGCGCATTGAAAAGTGAAGATTGAAGAAATATCATTTAAATTACATTTGGTCTTCTGCTTCTCAGGCTAATATCAGTATTTCTAAAAGGTAGAAAATTACCTGGATCAACAGCTTGGACTCGCACAGGTGAGTCAGAACAGATGGTAAAACCAAATCCATCTTTTCCTCTTAAAATGGTCACCTGTGTGAAAGAGGACATTCATTAACACAAAGTTTGAGGTCAGCTCAATTCTAAATAATTAATAAAATAATATTACTAATTTATAAAAATCTATTTAAAAAATTGGTTGAACAGATTACAAATTAAAACCTCAACTTTTACAGGAACTGTATAGGAAAACGGACCATCCACAGTAAGGGCACAGTGTAAGAAGACCTAACCAGTGTGTGTGTGTGTGTGTGTGTGTGTGTGTGTGTGTGTGTGTGTGTGTCAAAAACAAACATCCCCCGGACCGCCGCTTGGCCCAGCAGCATGTAGACATAAATGTCACAGCAGCAAACAGTGAGGGATATTAAACTCTACATGCTGAGACTTTACTCGGGGTTGCTGGGTGATCAACCAGCTTTACTTTTTCCCTGGCAAGAAAAGGAAATGACGGAGGCAGAAAAGCGTCGTGCCACTGACAAACAGCTCAGAAAGAATATTTGGACAGTAGAAGTTCAAAATGTCAACAGAACCTGGAGCCAAACTAAATAGGAAATATGTGTGTGTGGGGGGGAGTTTTACATTTAACGTGACATTGACCGCACAACAACAAAGAGGCTTGTTTCACCAGGGAAAGAGAAGAAAGAGTGAGCGAGTGATGACAGATCACTGCACATTCATCTCGTCTGGGTCCACACGGTCGCCCTCGTTTACAAGCTCCATTAATTACTGGCATGAAATAATGATCTCAATCAAACTCCCCAGAAACTATTTTCTGCTCCCATTTTTCTCAATGTAAAAGGTTTTAAACAATGATACTTACCTGTGTGAACGTGCAGCACAAGGTACGAGCATTACTGAATAAAGCCTGGAAAAGTGTTTTAAATAAAAATTCGGGAGGTTCTTTTGTAGCAGGAGTTATAGCCTGTGTGGCGATAACTGTGTCAATACTGAAGTTCAATAATAATAGAAGCTATATATTAATTTATAATACAAAACAATAAAACACACACAAAGAACTCCAGTCAGAAGTTTTAGGTAAGTCTGCATTATTAGTTATCAGAATGAGAGGTCAGCTGTGCATGCAAAGCTCTTGTTTATCTATAAATTAAGAAAATGACTCACTTCACATTTTTCATATAAGCATCATTTACTTCAAATAATTTGGAGAAATTTTTAATTTAAAGGCCCCCTGCTTTACTGAAGCCCACTACTGACCCCCGGCCCTCTGGGTCGCAGAGGGTCACCCCCTGACAGCTACTGATCAACAGATGTGTCCCACTGAAAGTGACTGAAAATGAAGAAATCCTACTGTCAATATTCTCAACTTTATTCATTCTGTGTGCAGAAACAAGTTTGTTATTTATTTGAATAATTTTCTCTATATATGCGGTAACTGAACAAAAAGCTGGTTTGAAACACACTAGATTTAAAGTAAATGACTCTTAAATGTTACATGTCAACTATCATATAACGTTTGCTTTCTTTTTTTCATGAAATAAACATCTTTTGGAACTATTGTTATTCTTATCATTCTTGCAGCTGAGGATGAATGGGCTTTCCACCCACACAAAAAATAACGGACAGTCTCCACCCGTGTGTCCTGCTTTGTGCGTACTCCATTTATCTAGTACTGTCAATCACAGCAGAGGCTGCTGATCTCATACCCCCCCACACCCCCCTTTATCTCTATTATTTCTGTACCATATTAACTACCCTTATTAACTAAGTGGCCTCTTAGTGGATTTAGGGCTTGAGTCAGGCACGGCAGATATGTTTGCCCTTAACCCCTCATCAGATCACCCCGTGAACTCCTACATCTTACGTTGTCGTCCTACATAACATACTTAGAAGTTCTTAACCTCTATAAACAGATTTTGTCATCACACTGACGTATTTATCCAAAGCCACTTACAGTGAACTGACGTTCAGTCAGTCTGAGGTAACCTGAGGTAAATACCTGACTCCAGTGTAAAACTTATTCATCATCCATTGTGAGGCTTGAACCGTAAACCACACAGATCTTTAAACATTACACCACCAAACTACAAACCACTTAGAAACTCAATCCCCAAAAACTGTAACAGAAAATCCTGACCTTTCACTCCGCGTATTTCCTTAGGACCATAACTATTCAAGAGAGGTTTCCAACACCAGAACCAAAGAAATTTACACTCAAAAGTCAAAAGCAAAAGACACAAACCTGTGGCAAGTTCCGTTCGATGCACAGCCTGCACAGCCCATGGATCATATGCATGGCTCAACACCTATACATCCACCTACATCTAAGGCGCTCTCGTCGACTGTCTTAAATAAACGTAAGTCACACAGGTGATGGAGCTTTCCTCCTCTGATGCTCTTGTGCGGCTATGCATGCCCGCTCATGAGAACTGCTCTGAGCAGAAGAATGACAGGAAACCACCTTCCAACCCCCCAGTCAGCAGCCAGGCAATATGTCTGCTCTCGATAAGCCAGCATGTTTCCTGAGTAGCTCAACAGTAGCGGCTGGACTCGCTCTGTGCACATTGAGATGGAGCTCCCTCAGATGTGTAAACACAAACATTCATTACGAGCCAGACACATTAAAGTGTGTTCAAATGTTTGTCTAATGATGAGTTGGACGAGTATCGGCAGCAGACGTTGAGAACATACGGTACAGACCCTCAATGTGTAGATTTGTAAACACTGTCTAAATTTCCAACCACTAAATTTCCATCCAGAAACCCACAATTACAAAATACACCTCAGCAGCATCTGGGTAAACATCAGGTATTTTTCATCAAAAACTAGAGATTTCCAAAGCATTGCAACAGGTCACTGGTTTAAGTCTCAAAGGTTGCACATTTATGAAATGTACAGCTTGAATGTTCTGTAAGTTTAATTTAAATGACAATGACTAGTAAATGTCAAACTAACCAGTGCTGCTCATATGCTTTATCTCTTACATCATAATGTTACTAGCGTTCCCAGTAAATTCAGTCATCAATGATTAGAAATCCCTGGAAAGTCAGCTACAAAATTTGAAAAAGTGCATTTTCGGGAAGAGAGGAAGGAAAGGCAGGAATGATTAGCAGCGTATTTGACCGGCCTCCATGTAAAAATGCAGAGAAGCAGCAAGAGTGTGAGGGAGGTGGGAATCAAACAGGGATAAATCATAAACAGCGTGCGGGATCGGGCTTCCTATTACAGACACTTTGTTGGCCTTTCCCGTTTCCCAGCTTTGTCTGAGAAGAACAGAGCAGGCGGAGAACAGTCCTGGGAAAAGTTGCTCGCTGAAGGGGATGGAAGGGTTTCAGGAGTGTGTGTGTGTGTGTGTGTGTGTGTGTGTTGGGGGTGAGTTGTTGGCGGCACACAATCATGCAATATCCAAAAGCACATGGACAGTCTGTCTCAGTACTGCACATGAACACGTCTTTAATGGTTTTGTTCCGACACAACAATTATCTACCACATTCCTACATGCAGCCACATTTGTTTAGGCGCTCTCCTTTCATTGCAATACAATTCCTGGTTAACTTTAAGCTGAGCTCACTGATCACTGTTACAATGCACCAAAACATCCGGAAAATTCCTGACATGAAATATGAAAAATGAAACTGCAACTGGAATTGAAAATATTCCAACAATATTCTGAATTTATAAAGAGACGCTACTCTTCCATGTGTCGAATAAAGCAAATAAAGCAATTAAAAACAATAAAAACAAATAAAGCTTATTTGCATTATTACATTTATATAAAAAAACAACTTTTACATATTACTTTTTATATGTACTTTTACAATTTAACAAGTAGACAATGTTTTTATTTCCAGCAGTCCACTGGAAATACAAAAGTATAAAACAACAAACGTATAAATGACATCATACACTGTAGAAAGCGCAGCAGAAACCACATTCAAGTCAAAAATATTATGTCACATAAGTAAATATTCTTAAAAACAACTATACTGTTTACAATTTGTCTAGACAAGTTAATTAACGATTGAATAAGACCATTAGTAAAAACAATATTTATATTTACTATTATATGTATATATACACACTTATATATAACAAACACTTACAGTAAACGACTGCATGTTCTCTGGTAGTGCGCTCTCAGGTCCAGCCTCATAGTTAGACGCGGCCGATTCTGAAACATACACAAGAGAGTCCCACGAGTTCCAGGCAGACAGATTGCTCTTTGAGTACATCTTAGCCCCGGGTAGAGTTCTTTCAAACATAACCCTCCTCCAGCAGAGCGGAGAGGGGCAGCAGAACCTGGACACAACTGTCTGCGGTCCAATGAAAGTGACTCTACACCATATGAGATGACACACAGCTTACTGCCCTAGAAAAGCCACAGAGAGATAGAGACAGCAAGAAATCTGGTGCCCTAAAAGCACTGCCCCCCAACGACCGGCGACAGACTCCCCCACTTTGTAACCATAGAGATTATGCTCCTAGGAAACAATGTCTTTTTAAACATTCTTCATAGAAACAGCATTCAAGAGAGAGACAATACAGCTGGCTCGCTCTTAAAGTCAGCCCAGTGTCTTGACTCAAGTCCCCTTTCTCTCTCTCACTCTCTCTTTCTCTCATCTCTCTCTCTCTAATCAAACTTAATCTCGGCTGAATTTCTTAGACGGCACACGTGTCCTTCCGTCCCCCCCCCCACACACACACATCGCCCCGGGAGCAAAATCCTTCTTTCTGTGAGCTGGAATTAAGATGATCTCTTACATGCAATGAACAGAAAACGACTGCACATTCAAACTGCACCAGAATCGCATGTTTCTTTGTTTGTAAAGGTCATTATAAGGACTGGCAGTGGGAGGGGGAGAGGATCTCTAAAGTGGATTTAATCTGACTTGGACACACCATGACGCTTTAGCCTTTTAATTCTCATCTCATTCCCACAGCTCATCAGCGCTGTGGCACAGAGTGTCGGCCCCTGGCCCCCGGCTCTTTGTTACTGCTCTCTGCGGGGATGCTGTACATTTCAACACCAGGTCCTCTATATCCCTCTTATAATTACAAGGCGATGCTTGTTAATTTATCTGCCGCATTTGCAAAGAAGTAAAAAAATATATACACCTGTCTGAATGCATATGGTGATCACCGTCGTTTCATAATTCCATCGGCCTTAATTACTTTGATGTTAATCAAAACGGAATTTATAAATTTAAATTCGGTGCCGCGCTAATTAATCCACTGAATTAATTGCAACTGATCACAATTAATAGCAATATTTGCTGAGAAAACCCCCAAGTGAAGTTTATTCAGACATACCATATCTGTGATCACCTGACTTGCTGGAGCTGAGGACAATCTGTCATGCAGAATTTGTCCGGCTTCATTTACTTCACCTCAAGGCCATCAGTGAGTGGCCATCAGCCAACTCCAAAAAAAAACAGACAAAGCTAGCGAGACAGCAGAGAGATAGAGACCGAAAAACAGCATTCACTCTTACCAGCTGTCGGTCTAATGCGACGTGAGGCCACCTTCAGATGTTTGCTCCTGCCCAGCTCTTCTCCCAGGAGATAATACCAACCCCTGATCTCCTGTCAGCAGACAGTGTAAAAAAACAGAGTAAGAACAGCAGCCATGGTTTCAGAGTGCTAATATCTGCTGACTTGTTAATACATCCCTCACACAGCCATTATTAAAGCCAGTCCCAGCATTTGTTTGCAGCTCTCTGAATTGTTATGTTTGAAAGCTCTGCCTGCTACAGCTAATGCCCACGTTCTCTCTTGCTCAGCCTGATGGCTGAATGTTATATAAAACATCCTTCAGCCATGATCTAATTTTACCCCCCCAAAAAATCACCCTTAGAGAAAGGCTTTACTGTCTTATATTATAATCCATGAGCACAACTGCTAAATTTGACAGCAGGACAAAGCGCAGGAGAACAGCTCAGAGCTCGGATGGAATATTTCACTGCTTTCCACGCAGAATACATCCAGTGTGCTAGTGAGCGGTGTGGGGCTCTTGGTAATTGTAGGTCATTTTTTAAGCCTCACTGAACAGTCGTGCTGTCACTTCCCCCACTGTGTAATTACAGATGGTGTGAAGGAGATTCAATGAACAGAAGAAAATGAAGAGGACCATTTTTGAAGAAAATTAAACTAATCTTCTCCTAAATAAGGTTAGTTAAACTAAATGGTCTTACAGTTGCAGGACCCTTTAAATTCATTATGGTCTGGCAGTATATTCACTGTCAAAGTACAATCAAGTTCATAATATCCCACTTCCACAATCTTCTTTACAGTACTTATGGTATAGCGTAATTATGAACGTACAGTATGTAATCTGTAGTACAAATTCATTACATGTATTTAATGGTGATGTAATTTCCATGTCACCAAACAGAATAAAAAATAAAATTGACTGTTTTTGACTGCCTGCCACATTGGGTCAAACAACTAGCCTGTCCACAACTCACATCATTGGCTGGTATTTCGGGCTGGTTGGGATGCTCAAACAAACAGAGCAATGTTTTGATAGCGCCACAGAGCCACAATGTTTAAAGTTTTGGGAAATAAACACTCATATAGCATGAAGCATTAAAACACTTCACCTTTACTGTATGTATCATGTTAAATGTTACCTTTTTTGTACAAAGAATTTTCAGAACAGGCAAAGCACTATGGGTAATTGTTCAGTGTGTGGATGGTTAAAAGTGCATTGACTGCACAATATTTACCTTGGATGAGGAGACGAGAGAGTGGACACCGAAACTCATACAGCCCAGGAAATCACTGCGCCTGTGGGCAGAGTCAAACACTCGAAAACACATCAACAGGCAGGGAATTTCTGAACCCCTGCTAAACTCTCCATGTAATAATATCAGCAGATTAGGTGCACTCCCCAGGGACACTGTTGGTAACCCAATAACATGGATTTTATACTGATGTTTTTGTGCCTAAATGTCTTTTGAATAAAATAATAAAAACATACTAGACCCATTGCAGTGAGGTGGAGAAAGAACTGCATTAATATCATAAAGAATCAATACCTGAGTACAAAATAATAAAATTCTACCTGGAAGTCCGAGTGCGATTCCACACTGTTACCAGCAGCCTCTTCTTTTGATCGTCTTTATCCACAGCCCTGGAACACAAAATCAACACTTCAAAAGCTCATCCATCAATGTCCAGCTCCATTCAAAACACAACGGCATTCTCCTCCAAAGACTTCAAGAGTCATTCAGCTAAACAAAAGACAGCCAGAGGATTTAAACGCACGTCTGTGTCGGCTCTCAAAGAGAGAAAGACTAAAATTAAAATATAAAAGATTAAAATATACAGCCGTTCTTGAGAGGGGTGAAAGAGCACAAAATCTTTAACATAAATGAGCTATAAGATAATGTGACAGCCCCTGCTTCCTCTTTAACAAAAACTAGATGCATCTCACTCACAACATAAAGGTCTGGTTGTAAACAGGACTCTTGCAGTCTAGAACAGTCCTGGTCTTCCATCGCTTACTGTGATCCACATCTGGAGTGATGGTTATCTAGAATATTCAATCACATACGCACTTATACACTATACGTGTTAGCGGTCACAATAAAGTACATTCGTTTAACATTGCTAGAGGTCTCCATCATACACGGAGGAGAAATCAATCAACACTTGTTTCTGTATCTGAGAGGACATCTGCCAACATAACTGAAGCTTTATCAGGCCTAAAACCTGCCTGGGCTGACACGAACATGGGTTCATTTCTAGGGCAGACATCCAGAGCGGATTACATGACAAATGATGACAAAAATAATATCACATCATCACCTCCTCTGACCATGACAGTTATTGCTGTCTTTCCCTACTGAGATGGAATTAAATTAGATGGAGTTATTTTGTAAGGCTCTGTCACATGACATAGTGTACAAACCCAGCTAACAGGAAACATTCTCTCGGCCAGCATTTTCTCAAAGTTCTGTTAAGGTTATCAACATAACATTACGTATGATGTATATAAAAATGTTATTCTTAAGTTGTTTGTGGAATGTTTTTAAAACATCACGTAATTAATAAAATGTTCCTAGAACTTCCAAAATAACATTTTTAACGATTTGTTTCTTAACAGAATGTCATGGAAACATTTGTTAACTGGGAAGTCCCCCATAATCAGACAAACGCATATGTAAAGTGCCCACCTTTACATATGAGTCACATGGTCTGTACTCTCTTCCCATGAGTCCCCTGGCCTCCACAACTGTGACAACATGAGTGAAAAACAGTTTCATTTGTTTACAATTATGAATGATCTTTCCTGTATGAAATCGCTGCTGCACAACCTACAGTGTTTCCTAACATTTCAATGGAAGCATCATAAACTGCTTCATTCAGAGTAAACAAACTGTCAAACATTAAAAGTACAAAGTTCAAAAACCGTTCACAGGGCTGCAATAGTACTTACTCTGAACATAGAGCAGTCCAGTGCTGGGAGTAACTGTCAATTTCAACTGACCTGAAATCAGTGAGGGAAAAAACAAGGATTTTAAGCAAATACACAAATATGAAAACAAATACCCAGCATATATACAGGGTTATGATTTTGTCTTGTACAGATTGTACTTACAAAGTAAATATATTTTAAACTCTGCAAACACTATTAATCAAACGTTTAGCAACAGTAGTTTTAGTAAGTTTAAAAACACTTAGCCATACTTTAATATAATTTCCACATTTTATAATAATAGTAAACTCATAAAAATGTAAATAAGACTAATGTAACTTTGGGAATTATGTTGTGGCTACAGGTAGTTCAGAATAAATTAAGCATTGACATTTTATTACCCAGTTTCTTGAAACATCACCACATGAAAATGCTTTGTAGAGATGCATGTATAAGAGAATATAAAGTCAAACCCTGTGGAGATGTGCAAGAGGAAAAGTTTTCCCAAAATGTACTTTAAAATTATTAGAGCATAACTTATATGCCAAAAACAGTGTACTGAAAAACTGGACACACCAGCTGCTGTTACACTCACTAACATTGTATGTGTATTGATGCAGAAACGTCCTCGGACCTGCGGTCACACACAGGTAATTTTCTGCCTCGTTGCTGTGAGATGTGCAGTCAAACACGTCTTCAAATGTGACAGCAAACAGCGCAAACTCTTTACTGATAAATGTTACTGACGCTTCAGCACACACTCAATAAAGATCTGGGCCAGTGAGACTCACCATGAGTTTGTAAAATCAAGGACGATCTCTGCCATTGGTTTTTAAAGGTCTGTGCGCTCTTACAGTCCATATTAGTGTAAATAGCTGAACCGGTTTAAAAATCCACATGCATACACACATGAATTGTGTTGCCTCACAGCCAGTCATGAACGCAGCTGCCACTGTGCATATGTCACCAGTGGAGAATAAAAGACAACAAGAGCAAATGGCATAAATTTCAACCGCCTTTTCATTTTGAATAGCTGATAAGACAGGGGGAGCTGTGATTGGTCAGCGAGCGGAACTGAATGGAGTGAAGGGGGGGGGCGTGTGCAGGGAGGCGGGCCAAATTCACTTGCTGTGCAAGTACAAAACAAGACCTTAGGGTGAGACTGTCACTCATGCTGACCTAAAGTCAGTTGTGTGATATCTCTTTTATTGTTTGACCTCATGGCTGGAAACAATCTTTGACAGAACCAGAAATGGCACCCTACACCTTTAAGGAATACCTTTGTCTGTTATAGGACTTTAATCTCCTATGAGTCATTCATTGACACACATAATCAAACAATCACAACTCTTGATTCGGCAGTTAATTCCACATTCACTGATTCTACTAATAAACAGACAGAAAATAAGAGCAGTAGTTATCAGGTGCTGCTGTGTGACCAGTCTAACCAACAAACTTCAAATTTAATGATCCCTGTGTGGTTTTGGACAGAGTAAATCCCTTGCAAGAGCAAAAGCATGTTGACTGCAACACGCATTGTGTTGAACTCTGTTTCCTGGCCTCCTCTGGGACAGTCATGGAAAATGCATGTAACTGACAATAAGCTGGTGCAGCACATGCAGTTTATCTCTCCTGTTTTATCATGACTTTTCTGTGAACACACATGCTTTGATTATGATGTTTTATAAATCCTTAAATATACTGACATATATTATAATATAAAATATTATAATATTTTAATAGTAGGTGCCCATGGGGTCTGTGAAGGTTCTGAAGGGGGTCTGTGAATTAATTTATTTCTATACTACAAAAATATACAAATCCATATATTTTAAAATGTATTTGTAAACAGAGTGCATTAAAGACCTGGTAAGGGTTGAGAAAGCAATGATGTTTTTAAAGGAATAGTTCACCCAAAATTAAAAGTTCTTATATTTTATTCACCCTCACGTCATCTCAGGTGTATATGACTATCTCAAGCCATTAATAATCAGCGTTGTATTATAATTATAACAGGTTCTAGTCATGTGACTACGTTTCATATGCACCGTGACGTTAAACTTAGTGAAAACCGAAGCGATTTATCAACATGCCGCTATATTTGAATTTGCGCTTTGATCTGTTTGTTTACATGTGACGAATCTATTGTTTAATAAGATCAAAATATTAATATTGTTCTTTCACAAATGTTTGTTCGTGTATATACACAAACGTGTATTTCATGCTTTTGTTATACTGGGTCCCTGAGTCAGCTGTGAGTCTGGAAGGAGGACCGCAGCCCTATTTCCTCGTGCAGAGCAAGGTCTTCTCTTTACCGTTAGATTGTCTCGTCTAAGTATCTCAACACTGCCATCTAGTGGCACACGTGGCATCTCAATCAGACCTGTCTAGAACACAATAACGAGTACAACTAATCCAATGTCTTGGGAATCTCTTACCCTTTCCTCTGAAACCAGAGGGGTGAATCTTCCTCCTTTTTTTAGGAGCAGGTTGTGAATCAGTCCTGGCTGTGCTTTTAATGACTGCAGCCACTTTAACCTGTGCAGATGAACTCTGGATTGCAGCCCTTCCCCAGTCGCTCTCGACTGGTCTACTGGCACGGACACTGCAGGAATCACAACATGATAAACCAAACTGAGAACAAAAACGCATATCTACATTTAGGCTAAAATCTTGTTTGTTAGCTATTACTGTACATGACTAAGAAGGAGACACTCGGAAACACTGCTCTGGGTCCTGTCATATATCCAGTATCCAATAAGGTTTATGGAATTTTCTACTCATTAGACCCGGAAAAGACGGAACTCATGCAGAAAGATTTGGCCGTAAGCAGTACCCCCTAGTGAATATTAACTAAGTTAATTAGTTATTAATTAGCTAACCTGGTTTATACCGTATGGATCCTGTATTATTCCACTGGTCTAACAGCGCTAATCTGTAGACAGCAGGCAAGACCGTTTGTTTTGAAAACGTACGGCTTGTCACAAGACTTTGAGGTTCCTTACTTGGCCTGTTGGGTTGTGGCCAGCGGTCTCTTGTCACTGACAGATCTGCTGTGTCTAACTGAAGATCTCTCTCTGCTGTCTTTGAGTCCGGTTCTTTCTCTGCACGGTTGCTTTGATGATGCCGATGGATCCTGTAGCCAGAGTGACTCTCTGTGAAATCTCTTCCTGAGGACACAGCCAGAGGTGGTATTGTGTGCTTGGCACACTCCAGTCTCACATGTATTCAAATGACAGATACACCCGACAGAAGCTTCTGGAATGATCTTCATTCATTTAATAAAAAAGCTAAATAACTACAGCATGAGCAGTTTAATGAAGAAATCCTGACAGTCACAGAAGAGCTGTCAAAGAGCATTCGTTTCATTTATGAAGCTGGTATTGTTCTGCGTTGTTTTTTGGGACAGGCCAGCAGGACATCAGGGGCTTACAGCAGAGGTCAGGGTCACAGATCACTCATAAAATGACATTTGTTTTTTTCTTGGTTAAAATATAATTTAGATGAAGGTATATGTATGCTGTGTACAATTATTTGGACACTTTCTGATGCTTTCTGATTGCTCTGAAAAGCACAAACACAAAGAGAGAGAGAGAGAACGCTACATCTTAATCCTGTAATCATGAACTTGACGCGCATGAGCGCTTCACTGATCACAGCGGATTAACCCCAACATGACCGTCACTTCTTATCATCTTATAGCTTTCAAAATATCAGAACATCTGTTTTACCAACTTTAATAATGTCGTGTTACAGTACGATTGCACGATATTATACCACTATCAAACATAACATTACAGATTCAATACATGCAATTAAAAAAGACATTTAATAATAATTAAATGAGACACTTTTAATAAAAGACTCTCTTCTCACAAGTCACTCGCACTAACTGCTCCTCAACCTGAAGCTTGTACGGAGTCGGGATATAACTTACTAAACTGCCTCTACATGTCCTCCTCATCACATTTCATCAGTAAGGAAATACCACAGATACTTTTAATACAGACGCTCACAGGCCGCCAGATTTGATTTACTGAAGAAATGATCTCGGTTTGTTTACCGCTATTGCTCAGAAGTCATTTTAAACGATACGTGCAGCGCTGCATAAGCGCTCAGCTCTCTGTAACACTGTGATTTATAGGGACAGTAAACTGATTTTAAAGTCCCAGCTGACTGTAAATATCTCAGCACACGGACTTCAAGAGTCGAGCTGTTTGCACTCACCTTTCTCGGATGTCCACGCATCGCGAGTGTTGTCTTGCAAAGTCCATCTCTTATAACGCAAATGTGCGGCTCTTCTGTTTATGATCGTACCGACAGATCCAGATGTGGCCCGCAAACATTCAAACTCCAGAAACTCCCCCTTCATCCCTCTGCAGGGGGAAGTGTTCGCCCTGCCCCAGATGGGCCCGTATGGATGTTTCCACCAATCAGAGAGCCGCATTTTAAACACAGGGCAAATTTAACACAGGTTTCCAAACCCCCGTATAACTGTTCTCCGTACAGTTTATGTGCGTCTGCTTATAGGGTAACACTTGACAATAATGAATGTGTTAACATGAACCAACAATGAACAATACTTTCACAGCATTTATTAATCTTAGTACATGTACATTTCGTATATTTAAATTTAAGCCTTTTACCTGTTGACATAATGCAGTTGGACTAACTAAACCGATTAACAGTTGTTTCTGAACATTGACATAATAAACCGATTAACAGTTGTACTTTCCAGACATCATGTGTATTCTTTGATATTCTGCATTCACAAATAGTGAAAGTTGTAAAGCACTGCATTTCCAGAACAATTCTATAATAATTTAAAATGTGTCTCCTAGTGTATGTTAAAGTCTTTGTAAAAATGTAGCTTGTTCTTTTTTGTGCCATAACTCCATGTTATTACAGTTTTGAATCCATTAAGATCCACAAAATAGCCGTTTCTTACTGCCCACGACTACTAAGTGGGTGGTTTTCTTCATAGTGCACAGGGGACCAGAGAGCGACTACAGTTGTAACTGTATTCACAGTTTCTTCTTCCTGTTTCAACTTCCACTGAAGACATTACTGTTGCCAGGTGTCCTAAAGGAATGAATGTTTTTTTGTCCTTCTTTTGGATTGAGAGCCAAGAATGCTGTTTAGTTCAGTATGCCTCTTTCAGCAGAAGTATTTTCTCTCCTCTTCTGGTACATTTGAGTCCTGTCTCAGTATTAAAGAGAAGCGTTATGACCTCTTATGATGTTTGTTTTTGTAGATATGGCTCATAGTTTTAACATTGCACTGTTAATAGAGTAATGCACTTTAGTTATTCCACAAAAGTAAGATTATAGATTTAAACTCTCTCCCAGTTCATGATTTAATGATCTCCAGGCCTCCTCCAGACCATAATGGTCCTACACAATGAGGGACACCTCAAAAACAAAAGAAGGACATAACGACACAAGGGATGTGCCCCATTACAATGTGAGAACACTTCTCTCAGTCATAAGTGTGTGAAACAGCACTTCTTACCTCTTTAAATACAATATTAACACCCGAAGTATTACATGTTTTTGTAAGGCAGGGTTTGCACTTGGTAACTTAAATAGGGTTAATGAAAGGAAATCAATGCCCTTATTATTATACTGTAATTTGAGGGGAAATGTTTTCACTGCCACATGGAGTTGCACACCTCCTCCCTCCTCAAACCTATTGTTGCTGTTCTTCTGTTGAGAAAACAGCTACGTTATGTAGTGTTGACCCATTTAGCATAAACAAAGCCACACTATGTGTGGCATTGCACAACACTGTAGACTCTGATTGTCCAAACATCTGCCTCCAGCGTGGAGTGGAGGGGAATGAGTACTATTTACATAGTGCCTGCTGTAGAACTATTCCGATTAGCAATTCCTATCAGTGCTAAATACACAACAGCTAAATCACAACTGCGTGCTGTGGAATTGTGAATAACACTGTAAAGATTGGGGGAAGTTCAGTGTTTTTAAAAGGCTATGAGCTTTTCCAAAATGAGCCGGGAATCTGTAGTTTGTGAGGGTATCTGTAGTCTGCATCAACTACTTTGTTAGTTAATTGGCAATTAGGAAAATCCATTTCCTGTGACCTCAACATCTAATTCCCAGAGTGTTCTGAACCTGAAAGGGTCAGATCCGCTGTACTTAGCAGAGATTACAACCACACAGAAGACTCAGTTGCATGTTGTGATTGTGTGGCCAGATTGTGAAAGACAGAAATCATATTTTACAGAATAATTTCACTAAATAATAATTTAAGGCATTTTAACGAGGGGTTAAACCAACATATAAAACCACTGCTACAGAGCTGGCACGGTTCATCCCTATAAAGTATAAAAAGATCATTTATGTACAAAAAAACAACAGCAGGACCTCGAGAGTAAAACACATGTGCTTATGAGATCTTCCACACAAAGACACTTTATTTTCATCACAAAGCATCGGCCAGTTTATCACACCAGACCACAATAAGATACAGACGGCAGCAAGAAGATTCAAATGTTTACAATCCGTTCATTTCTAAACTGATTTCTTTATCAACACTTAATAAATGTACATGTTGACAACAGAAGCACAGATCCCAGAGATGCACAACAAATACACAGCAACACATTAAGATTCTCTTCACCATGTTTTCATATTGACTCTTAAACTTTTGGTGGGGTGAAAAAGATACCTGGATGTATTTATCAGTAACAAGTTTTAGCTTCAACTGCAGCTGTATCGATGTTGTACCAAATGTCCCCTGTGGTTTGACATTCTCCACAACTGCATCAACCAATAAATGACCTACACTCACTGCAGGTACCCCAGTGACAAACCTTTACTAATACTTTGAGATAAACACAATTCACACTTCATATCAGGAAAATGTTTACATACCTTACTGTATGTACATTTTACACTGTATGTACAACACTGTGGACGAAACAGACATTCTGAATTCAAAGAACTGGTTGTAGTAAAACACATTCACACACAACACCACATATAGAGTTGCAACTATCAGTAGTTTAACTCATCCACCTTCCCTTAGTAGTGAGGAGACAGATACAGTACATACTGTAAGCTTATATATGGCATACACACGTTTAGCTTGAGTGACAGCTTCATATAGAATATGCTGACAGTGTCTAGTGTAAACACAAATACCACACAGTATCTTCAGTATAATAAACACTGCAGTGACTTCACGTGTTGACAGAAGTCCACACTGGGCATGTCATTCAGGGCCTGTTGACATAGTGATTACAGTGTGGAATCTCATGAGCTCTCCTGTATTCTATAGTGTTCCTGCTGTTACACTACATATGCAGCGATTCTGAGATGCTCGTGGTCAAAAGAAGAGTACAAGAAAGAAAGAAAGATAGAAAGAGAGAGAAAGACTTGTAGAGGTGGAAGAGAAGAAGATTAGCTTTAAGAGTCAAACGAGGGGTGTGGACTCTCACTGTGGGAGGGGCTTCCTTTGCTCGGACGGCTAGAAGACAGAAAACAGAACAGCAAGAAAAACAAAGAAAGAGAAAAATGTTTGGAAATGTGATATTACGTGTGGCTTAGTCAACATCATTAAAAAGAGACTTGTAATTGATCCATGTGAATACAAGCGCTCTGTAGCTACACTTAATAACACAAAATGCAAATAAATTGAACTACCCAAGGCCCAATTACTGAATTAAAATACAATAAAAAAATAAATACTGTTAAACTGTTAAAATTACTGTTAAAATCTATCAAATTTGGTAATTCTGCCTTGTTGGTTATTAACAAAGCAATCAGGAAACAAACAAATGTAAGCGTGTATGTATAGTATGTATAGTCCACCCAAAAATCTAAATTCTGTTTTATATACGTACTCTCATGTTGTTCCAAACCTGTACTCTTTATTTCCTTAGTAAAATAATGTGTTTTGTATTTAAAGAATATCTTGTTTAGTCTTAGTTCCTTTTTAAGAATATATCGGTTATGTAAGGAAAGTGATTGAGTAGGGCTGTAGCCTTTTTATCACTATTTATTTGGAAAACAGCAGCCAGGACATTCCTTAAAAATTCACCTTTTGTTCCATGTAAGAAAGCTCATACGGGTTTGTAATGACATGAGGATGAGTAAATCCTGACCGAATGATTCCTTCAAGACCAGTAGCTACTCTGCAATGAATTTAAACCAGTTCTATATAACGCAACCAAATACTCAGACCTTTAACTGAAGGGCAGTTTAAAAAATATGAGAATAAGATGAAACCAGTCTATATGCTTGAGAAAACGTGAGAACAAAATGGGACTTGATTCAATGTAAGTGTGAATGAATGTTTGGACAGTTTAGCAGAACAATACATTTCAGAAAAGCAGGTCACAGGTTAGAGAACCATCCTTAAATGTCAGTTAAGGCTTAGATGTAGTAAAGACAAAAACAAGCCAGTGTCATCTAGCATTCATGTGCATACATGTTAAAGCAGACAGTGATAATAGGCTGGTTTACATTGACAATCCCTGCGTGTTTCATAACTGATATTCTTCATTCCAAAATACAAAGTATTTATGCTGGTAAATAAAATACAAGTTTTAAGGTCAATTTATGATATTTATATTATTTAAAATAAAGATGTATATTATTACTGATATACATTCTTCATGATTTTTTGTGGAAGATACACCTTCAAGTAAACGTGATAATATATGATATGCTTGTGTGTTGTGTACTAGTGTGAGTGTGTTTGTGTCAGTAGGGGGCAGTGGTGGTCTCTGCCTGCTGATCTCCAGTGTTAATGCTCAGTGACTGAGTCAGTGGTTCTGTTGGATCTGGTGGGGGAGGCTGGTGCTCTCCGACTTCAAAGATGACGACAGACAGATTGAGGGACGCAGACACGTGAACGGGGACAGGCAGACAACAGGGGGAAAGACACAATTAGGAACGACACAAAAACTGTGTGAACACAAAGACACTTTATGCAGTTGCTACACACACTGACGGCACACTAAAATGAGCACATATGAAAGACACAGTGGCTTTGTTACCTGATGTTAATTTAATTTTACACCCATAGAGGTGACAAATTAAATTATTCAAATAATTTCTAATCAGTAAAAACGTGTAACTCAGGTCCTTTTATGATCCTTCAATAAATTCAAATTCAAAAAAAGGTGTTGATGTTAAATAACACAAGCACAGATGAGTTAGCAGAGTGATAACTGATCACTGCTACTATTAACAAATCTTGCTGTAAAAATACAAATATGAACTTGCATATCACACACAACATCAATGTCCTGCCCAGCAGGTCATTATAGTTACAGAAACACAGACAAAACAAAAACAAAAAAAACAACAGATAAAATGACATTTTCCTTTAAAATTAAAACGGTTAATGGGTTATCCCAAAAACATGATGTACATTATTTATTGTAATATACTACCAATTTTCTAGCATCACTTTCTTAATAATGACAGTACAAAGTTAAAATAACATTAGAAACAGAAATTTCTCTGTGTCAAGAAGGATGGACTGTAAATGGACAGCAGAAGTGAACACATTTAAAGATGGAACCATGCAAAAAGGAAGTGAGGTCACAAAAGACAATATGTGCAGACATACCATTTGCGTAACTCCTCATTGGTCACTGATAGAAATTCTGAAAGAATAACCGGAATCATGGTGGAAGGGGTTTAGTGGGACTGAGACTGAGGAGAACATGGATCTTACTCCTCTGTTAACTGGAATAATTAAATTGATCTTTTCCTCCCAAACATTAAAGTCATGAGAGAATGATCTGACAAAGCTGATGTAGAGATTCTTATACAGTAGCCCCAAAAACTGTTTGGACACTTAAGTGATTTTAAATGAAATGCATATAAAATATATGAATTTCTCTGTATTAAGCAAGTAAATATAAACCATAAATGATGTTAGAATAGTTCTCAGATGTACACTACAGGTCAAAAGTTTAAGGTCACTAAACATTTTCCTCATGACCTTATAAAACCTCATGTTCTGTACCTCAGGTATTCTTAAATGTTTGAAATGAGTTTTGTAGACAGTTAAAATGGATGACCTGGAGCACATAATTAAAGGAAGCAGCTAATAAGAGTCTAGCATAGATGAGAGCTCCTTCAACACTGTTTAAAAATCATCTGACAAAATGCAGCGAGAACATTTTCACTAATTCTAGACAAATGGTGGCTGTTTTGAAGATGCTACAATATAACATGGTTTTGTTTTTTAAATGTTTATAGTCCCAGCATAACTCGCATATTTGTGTTATTTCAACAGTAATGAGTTGACTCCTACTCTAAAATGTGGAAACAAACATTAATAAAAAATGAGTAAGTCATCCTAAATGAGTGTAATTACACTAATCTTTGGCGATTACTTAATTGGGTCAGTTTGCATTGTCAGAATCTTTCTTGTGGACGAATAACGTCACTTTCCTTCAATTTATAATAAAACCTAGCAAACTTATTGTTGCTAAATGTTTTCCCCATTTGTCTTTAAAATATATGTCACTTGTTATTTTGTGATCTGATGCAATGATTTTAAAAGACTTTAAAAGAAGTGTCCAAATACAAACAATAAATAATTAAAAACATCATATGAATAAATGAATATGCATGAGGATTGTGACATGAATAGATGAGGGGGAAAAAGAAAACTAGTGTTTTGAAAGAATGTGTGCATGTTAGTGCATGTTAGTGCATTTTAGTGGATGTTAGTGCATGTTAGTGCATGTTAGTGAGTGATGGATTGTGGGAGGAGAGAGAGGACAGGTAAAATCTGGACGAGTGTTACTCATCTTTCTTTTAGGTCAGTGCAAAAGGGCTGTAAAGGGTGTAAATGGAGGGGGTTTGTAGATCATTGCTCTCAATACTATCAGCACTTGAATTACTACCCACGGTAGCAAATACACAGTCTGTGGTTCCACCATGTGGAACATGATTGTCCCAAGCAGAACATGTTCCTGGATCTATATCACTGCTGGTCCCTGAACAACCTTCAGATTGAACCAATCAGATTGGGGTTTCGGGTCAATCTTTAGAACCCATTCTTATCACTCTATTCATTTCCTGTGGTTTTAGAGGTGAGATATGAGTAGAGTTTGGAGCAGTTTTGGGACTGGAAGGTGGTTGCAGGACCAGCAGGAATAAGAAAATGTTAATCCAGGAATGCTTCTTACTTGACAAAATCACAGTGACTATGGCTTTTGTAAAAGCATAACTAACTGCACTAAAACGTTGTCTTATTGCCATTTATATGTCGAAATTGTAATACACTAATTATTATATTTTAAATATTTTAAATATTTTAAAAGCCAGTGTAACTATAATGTCCTCTGACTCACCTGGGTACACCTGGTGGGCCGCGGTTGGGACGTGAGGGGACCTGCGGCGGGGGGGCGCTGAAGGGGTCCGGGGAGGCTCCAGGTCTGGAGGGTATAGGTGGTGCCCCAGCAGAAGGGGGGCCTGGGGCAGTGCGACCACCAGGACGAGGGGGCCCGGGCGGGGCCCGGCGCTGGGGAGTGGGGCTAGACATTGGGGATCTGTTAAGAAAATGACAAGCTTGTAGAGTACCAGTTAAGTGCAGTAACAGAAACCGTATTCAATGAATGAAGGTTTGTCTCTGTTCATGTCTGTAGCTTTGAAGACATTGATGTGACCTTACTGCAGATCTGTGAATTACACGTGTTTTCTTTTCCCCCTGGAAAATACTGATGACTCATCTTGGACACAGATGGGCATACAAATGTTTGCACAATACAATGTTTCTTAAATTATAAAAACAAAAAATGGACAAAACCTTTAACGGGTCTTTCCAACTTGTTTCTGTTTTAACAGGAAATACATCAAAACCGAAAAGTGAACTGAATTTGTTAAACCAGTTTGTGGTTTGTATAACCAGACCATTATGTAGAGTGAACACTAATGAGCAATTGCCTAAAAACTGTGATCTGCCATTACAACCTCACACAACAGAAAACTAAACCAAATAAAAAGCTCTATAATTCACATGCAAATCTACAGGTATATGTACACTGAAATTCCTATTCAATAATGATATATACAGTATTAAACAAGAAGACACTGTACCTCCGTCCTGAGGGTCCTCCTTGTACCTGCAGCCAGGAGTCATCCACGGGTGGAGGCATAGATGTGCTGATGGTGCTGGTGCTGATGTCACCGATGATGTTGAGGGCCTCTCGGAGAGCGTGGTACATGCGCAGCATCTCCTCCCTGTGCTGAGCCTGTTCGGCTGACTCCTCCATCAGAGTGTTTTGGTCTCCACATGAGTACAAGTTAGCCAGCAGCTCAGCGTGGATAAACTCCTTCGTCTGGGAGAAGAGGAAGAAAACGTCTCTGGGGCATTTGCACAGCAGGGCCAAGAAGTTGGTGGACAAAGTTCTGACTCGATTTTAAAATATTCTCTAATAATGTTTACTGGATTCCTCATCTATATATTTTTTAACAAACCATACACATAATTTAAATATCAGGGAGCAGTTGCATAAACATCGCTGCAAGTTAAGAATGTTTCTTAAGAACTAGTCTGACCAACTAGTTAGTTAGGACTATTCAGTCTTTTCACATTCAAGTTAGATCAGTCTACCGGTTTATGTAACCGACTTTAAAAAGTCTTAAAGAAAAAATAGATGACCAACTTGTAAGACTAGTCTAAGCAGTTTATGCATAAAAGGCTTAACAGGTAAATTCCACTTTCATTTTGTGGTAAGACTTTAGTATGGGGACCAATTCACATTTAAACAAGCTGCCTGTTAGCCCACATATTGTGTGTTTATTAGTTCTTTCAAACCACATATTAATGCCTTATTCTGCATGACCATGTTGTACATCCCTTAACCCCACACCTACACGCAAACACTACAACCACTACCTAAGTATTAACAATCAGTAAATTTGAAGTTATTTGAGACATAATTCATAGTGAATGGTGTGTGTTCTCCATACTAAAGTGTTGCCTAGTTCATATAGCGAGACCTTATTTGATTCATAGAGGATTTATCTAATTCTGTTAAAATCCATTAAAAGATTACAACAGGAATTCAGATAGAAATCTTGATATTGATTAAAGAAGTAGATCAATGCAGCTAATGCAGCAGATAAACACAATGTATTAGGAAGTGCAGAACTCGGCCTACATTGTTGATCATGAGATGCATGATGGTCTTGGGCATGAGGTCCCGCACGGTCTTGTTGACGATGGCCATGTAGGAATCCACAAGGTTCCTGATGGTCTCCACTTGCCTCTCCAGCTGAGGATCCATCGAGTGCATAAAGCCATCAGAGCTGCTCTCCTCACTGGCATCACTCTGCTGACGACATACATGCAGAAGTTTATATTTAACCACATGCAGCAGATTCTTTTATCAACACTGACTTACAAATGACAAAAGCTTACAGATGAGAATAAGACAGACAGATGTTTACATACTAACAACACTTCAAAATAAGGACCACCCAGACACAACACAAGATGTAAGAGGTGAGAGCTTGCCTGATAAACCACAATGCTACAATATTGGTTGCCAGGGTGTTGCTATACTGTTCTTAGATAGTTCTGAGAGGTTGTTTGCATGTTGCTATGTGGTTGTTAGGTCATGTCTCCATATCTAGATATAACTCAGATATTTCCCCCAACATATATGTTTTATTTTTAAGACAATTTTAATCCCAGGTTAATCTTCAAATCATAAATTTAAGTTAGAGTCAGAAGTTTACTACCTAATACTAATATTAGTTAAAAGTGCACTATGCAGTTTCCAAACACTGTTTGTGTCTACAGAACACTGTCTTTTGCTGGTATTTTCTTATTTGTATTGTTCTAAGAAGCTCCAGTTGTTTCTGGGAGGCAACCATTGACCAGCTGGTGTGCAGCCCCCAGCCAATGAGCATGCACAGATGAGAGGCAGGGGGCGTGCCCTTCTGGTGATGTTCTGCTCGAGAGGAGGCGGAGTTTACAAACAGTAACTGAACATCATACATGATGCATCTTCAAGAGTTTGTTCACATCCCTAACCACAATTATGACATGAGTTTTAATGGTTCAGCTCACCTTCTCTTTATCCTGCAGATGTAGAGATGGTCCAGCAAAGAAAGGTTAGAGGTTAATACCATATATTAGTCTGGGTAAATCAAGGCAGTTGATTAACAGTGAAGTGATGAGGATGGTTAATGTTGTTGATTAAAAAAACATGCACGTACAGTGATGCGTTCTGGGTAAACACCGGCCCGCAGGAAAGATGCTTTCCAGCTGTCCACCTCCTCCTGAGTGTCGCTAGCCAACTCCAGCTGCCTGTAGTCTTTATACACGTTCCTGAGACAACAGTGAGGTGTGTGTGATGTCATGCTGTTTACAAAATAAACACTATACAATACTTTCATGTTGATGATCTGACACATATTTAAGACATCATTGATTATCTTTGTATTTTATTTTTTAGCATGTCTTTTATTTTTAATAACTCTCTAGTGCAGTGATTCCTAATCCATACTGCTTAACCTGTAAGGGTCCCTTTAATGACAACACTCAGACATGCTCCTATTATCTCATATTCTATCAGATATAATTTAGCATTATTAAAATTAATAGTCACTTAGATTAGCAAAAACAGTACAGTGAGTTGTACATTGCTTAGTATCTTCTGCTACGAGTGCCATTCACACATAAAAACATTCAATTAACAATTTCAAACAAAAAAAAATTTCCAAATAAGGTACCAGTACGGCTGTTGGGAAATGCTGCTCTAGTGGAAAGTCATTGTTTTCTCTCACCTCTGTTCAGTGTTGAAGAGAGCAAACACATGCTTGCTGGACATAAAGCTCTTCTCAATGTCTCGGAGCTTCAGGTTGTCCAATGGCAACATGTACTTTTTCTCTTTTTCCTGCAGGGGACGACAAGAACAATTCATAAGGAGAACCAGAGCAAAAGGGACTGTTGCCATATCAGGGACTAACTGAATAAACACACATTGATGTTGCTATCTGAAAACAACACGACCGTAAGTAAAACAAATTAATGTCACAAGAAGCAGCAGAAAAGCTTAAACCCAGTGGACACAAAATGACAGACAAGCTCTGCTTGACAGACAAGCAGACTCTGCCACTGCACGTGATTGTGCTTTTTTAACGCGTCCATATAGTGATGGAGTCAAAGGTCATGTGCCATGACTCACGTTGCTATTAAATGTCAAACTACTTCTGAACAGAAGAAATATGATCAGTGAAGGTGGCGATCCTCGTATTGAAAAACTGTTTTAAACCAAAATAGCTGATACAGGATTATTTTTCTTACATGTAATGGAATAAAAGCAGCAGCCTGAATTTGGCGTAACTATCTGGCAATAGCAGTGGAACAAAAACTACTTCAAATGCCTCTGTTCACAATGCAACACTAGTGCACTGCTGCATACTCCACAGTACTGTCCACTGCATACTATGTTTAAGAAATAGCATGTGAAGTAGATTTGTCACCCCTGATCTGTCTTCATATTCATGCCCTGTTTGAACTATTTATTGCCTCGTGTATGTTGTTTTGTTACTAGTGTGTTGTTTTTATTGTTACTTGCTAGCTTTGATAAAGCTTTGATACTGGTGTGGAGCCTTGTGTGCAGACAGGACAATGAAATGGAGCAGCTTTAATTGTCATATTTTGGCCTTTGCAGTCATCATACTAAAGGGTTAAAAAGTACTTGTGATGTTATTGATTCCACACTCTCTAGCCTGCAGTGCCACACTCGTGTCATGCATGAGTCACACACACTAAGCATCACTCAGAGCTGTAGACGGAAAAGCAGCAGAAACGGAGTGTATTACAGTATCTGCTCTGCACTCAGATACTGAGGCTCTGAGGCTATAGGGAATGTGTTGTCATTCTGATTGATACGTGTCTCATTGTATCTACAGGACATGAAAGCGAGAGTAGGCGAGGTGACGAGATGCAGTGAGTAGGAGGGAAGTAGGCACTGAAGATTAAAACACACTTGTTAACAGTGTGGAGCAGACACGCATTAGAACAGTAACCCAGTTACAACCAGAGGAATTCATTCCAATGCTAAAGGTACTGTAGTAAATGACTTTATCATTTATTTTGTAATTATGAAAAGCTGACTTACATTATTATACCTTTTTTTAGATGGTTATTATTAATTTATTGCCCTTATTAAGCAAATTAGTAGTCATTCAGTTATTGATGAAATGCTAAAATGAAACTGTGACAACAGAGAGACCATTACTGAGAGATTTGTAACATTTGTAAGGCAGTTACACTATTATATTTCAAAACCCTGCCTGAGCTGAGGCCTAGTCGGAGCTGTGGTATAGCAGTTAATGCCAATGTTAAGCCAAGATGTTAATATGGAAGATGTAGGTTCAAGTCTGGCACACATCATGTTCTTGTTCTTATTCCTGACTTCCAGTCTTTTCCTAACTGAGAATAGCAAGTGGCACTGACCCAGAAACTCAAATAAACAGTGACCCGCTTTCAGAACCCTGGGTTCAATAATTTATTCTGCGATTTATGATGTTTTCCTCCTCTGCATGATATCCAGTAACAGCAGACAGTAATAGCATGATAGCCAGTAACAGCAAACTTTAGAGTGACTCCCCAGTCTGGGGAAACAAAAATGTTGAATCACACACACAGGAAGTCTGAATGGGTGAGCAGATCTAGTTGCTAGTTACTGAATAATCATTATATATTTTGCAGTTTTTTTTATTAAACTTGACATTACAAATAGTTTTCTAGTTATGATACTATGTTATGATAATATGTTATATTTGTATTAGCACAAGTATTTTTTTAAATCAAATTGTGACACAAAGTAAAACCTCTCTTCTTTTGAAAACACA
This sequence comes from Botia almorhae, assembly GCA_036877575.1. NCBI lineage: Eukaryota > Metazoa > Chordata > Actinopteri > Cypriniformes > Botiidae > Botia > Botia almorhae. The sequence goes on along the minus strand of JAZGTJ010000390.1, from coordinate 25,142 downwards.
TAAACAAACTTTTTAAATCCGTTTGTTTAGCAGTGGGACTATTGTTGTAGGTGGATGGACTTCTGGTTGTGCATTACTGACATAATTCTTGTGGGTGGACTTGTGCTTTACTACTGCTTTGTCACTTGTGTAAACACAGCAGCCTTCCGCTCATGTTACACAGTTTACTGGCTTTATATGAACTGACAATTGGTGATAACTTTGCACAGACACAGTTATTGAGTAAATCACTCTAGAAACGGCTTACTTGCTACTGAGAAATGAGTTTATAACAATGAAAAATAACATCACTTTATGTCTTTCAGTTATTCTTTCAAAACAGTGTATATTTAAAGCAACTTCCATCAACGTGCATTTAAACACTTGAGCAGCAAGAGAAAATCATTAAATCATAACATTTCAAGAACCCTAACTTTTTATTAGATTATCACTTTTCATGCCACAATAAAGTCAAAACCTGGATGAAAAATAACTTCCTGCAACTAAATGAAAATAAAGCACTAAAAGTGCTTCTACTGGGTCCTGCTGCCACTAACAACTATATTAAAACACAGTTATGTTCCAACCTACAAAATCATGCAAAATTTTCTTAGAGTCTATTTTGATCCTCCTCTTCAATCTGACAAGCAAGTAAATGCATCATAAAGAGCAGCTTTCAAAACTCAGATGTGTAGCAAAAGTAAAACACTTTCTTTCTAGTAAAGACCTTGAAATGGTGATTCATGCACTGATTTCTGCATGCACTGGTTTTATTACTATAACTCTTGAAAATAGGCAACACAGCAGCCAGATTTTTAACAGGAACTAGGAAAAGGGTTCATATCCCCGTCCCTGCCTCGCTGCATTGGCTCCCTATATAATTTAAAGTCGACAAGGCATTGCACAGTTTGGCCCTGGATTATATTTGTGATCTTATTAAGACACAGACAGCCTCTAGGTCACTAAGATTTTGTGATCAGTTACTTTTATCTGTCCCTCACTCTCACTGTAAATCAAAAGGTGATCAAGCTTTCTCTGTTGTCTACAGTTAACCTATCAGGGCTTCCCCATCAGTGGATGCCTTTAAATGATTTAAATCATCCAGTTGAAAGACTTATTTTTACTCTCCAGTGTTTGGATCAGTTACAGTCGTGTTAAACTTATATTCTATAAATAAAATTTGACTTGACTCGATATTTCCTGCAACTGGACCAGACAGCTCAACTTATAAATCATTATTATCAACTTATCATTGTGAATCAGCCGAAGGTAAAGAGACCGTTTTTAACACTCATCTGTTATGTACTTGCAAAAACAAAAGTTACAGATTGCAGCTTTTAGAAAAGCAGACGTTCAGATACCTCTAAAATTTAATGAATATTTGAAAATCAGTTTGAAAACGTGGCTTCGGAACTGCTAAAAAAACAGAGAACCAGTACAATCGTTATTTCTCAAAACTGAGTTTCGTGACAGAATGTATTTTCCGACACTGTCCAGTTCAGAGATGAATTAGCAAAGTAAGGGGCGCCCCTGACCCCCGGGACAGATCAAACACTCTATGGATGATTTATGACTCTTCTGGTGAGGTCATCCACATGTCACAGTCTCCCAGCTTAGTAAGAATCCTACTGCACTGCAGAAGAACATTCTGTGGTTCTATTGAATTTTAGTTCTGATGTGTCTTAATTTAAGCTTCATAAAGGCACCTAAGCGCTGAACCTGCATATGTTTTAAGGCAAGCATGTGTGTGTGATTGTTGGGAGGGGACTGTAAGCCAGAATAAAGACCCCTTTATCCAGTTCATGGAGAGGAAGTCAGCTTCAGAAGAAACAGCAACATGAAGAGAGGTGCAAACCACAGGACTACACATCTGGAGATATTACAATTCCATCTCCATGCCAAGAAACTCAGTCAGTGCCACACACACACACACACACACACATCTATACAGTATATACTGTATACACACACAGCTGCCAGACATACATCAAAAAGCAACTTTTGAGTCTGACGGTTTTCATCAGTACCAGTTTTCTGTGTCTCACTCTTTCTTGACCTCTGACCTTTCACTTCCTGTTTAACATAAGAAGTAACATAAACCAAAGGCGGATTGAAAAAGCAAAGGAAAGCTCCGCCTCGTTCGCTCCCTCTCTTTCGTTTTTTTCAATTCTTACTAGGGAAGTCAGAAACCTGCCACGTCGATTCAGAAAAATCCACATTCAAAAGGACGACGACGGAATTATTTGCTCCAGATATCGACAAGGTTTGTGACAAACCTTAATACAGCACTGCCTATCATTTTATCTACATCATTTCTGTTCTTACAGACTTCGTCACTGAATTGAGAGGGATTTATGAGCTGACCGGGGGAAACGGGACAGGACATACAATCCTTCTTACCACCCGCATTCTTTGACATCTACCACCATCAAACACTCAGAGATTTTAATGGACCCACGTCTCCACCCATCTCCCCCCACTCACCCACCACTCCCTGGCAGCTCACACACTCAGACATCCAGCTGAACAGAGCCAGAGGAAGAGAGAGACGATTGATGGAGGTCTGCGAAGGACGATCAATCGGAACATCTGATCACTAATGCCAAATCTGATTGGCACGGACGCATCAGCTCTGAGGTATTTCTCTCTCTCTGTCTGAAGTATTTATCACTCACATGTGGTGGAAATGAATCTAAGCTCAAAGTTATTGGTGGACGTGATAAACACTCAACAACTTACATGCAAAATCTGTTTATGTATTAAAGAGCAAAACAATAATACACAGCAATTACACATGCTTATGCCAAACTTATCTGGAAAATATACTGTGATTTAATACCAAGATTTAATACCAAGAATTAATGTAAAGTTCAAACTGGAATCAAACTGTGATTTTTCAAATTATTTTAAGCCAAAGTGACTTTTGATAACGTCACTCAACTCAACGGTCGATAATAAACGTGAACTTTCTCTCTTTCAGGTCGACACAATCAAACAATGACATAAGCATCTTTTGTAAAACACGTTTATGGATTTCCATACACCTTCATATGTCCTTTAACACATCTGTGTGTAATACAGTAAGTGCATGCATAAGTGTGTGTGTACATCTTAATGTTCAGAACATCATCATTCCTCAACGCTGTTGGATTCAGCTCATCTCCATGTGAAGGGTCATGCTCACCTCGCTTTCCCAGTGTTCAGACTACCTGTTCAGGGCGTAGAGATTGTACAGTAGTCTGCACATTGGTTAAGCTGTGTGGGGTTCACACTCATCACCTCCATCTGATCATCAACACTACAGTCTTACACTTTTGTCTGTCCATGGAAACATGCATGTCGTCATTTATGTGTGTGTGGGGGGGGGGGGGTAACTTAGCTATTCAACTTAATCCTCATTTGGATTAAAAATTTGTGAATAAATGTAAAAATATTATTAAAACGCTAGGTTTTCTATTACAGATAAGATCAGGGTTTAGGTTAGCTTATAGCAATTTTAATTAGCTTTACAAAAAACACAGTCTATGGCATCTCATTGAGAGGGAGAGAGAGCGAGAAAGGAAGAGAAGAAATGATGTAATTCATTTTTTCATAATTTTATTATGACAGAAAATAAAAGCAGCCATTTCTCCATGTATAACCGTCTTTGTTTGGATTCTTATTTCATCTTTTTGGCCCATGAGGAACTTATTTTGGCGCAAGCGGGGCATAACTGTGGTTTTTAGAAATGATAAGATTAAATGAAAAACAATTATATGCAAAAGGACGGTGAACTCTCATGATAAAGGGTTTTCTCTGCATGCCTAAACTAACTCCAGTGAGGGCTTTTGGGAAGTGTTGGACCACAGTCTGGTATGTATGGTAATGAAAACCATATGCCACTTCCCCAACCCCCAAAGCCTCCCGCCAGCCCCTGCTCTGTTTCTCCTCGTGCCTGCAGTCTGGACTGACGGGAGGGTGGGACCGGGTTTTGGTTGTGGGTCGGTACAGTAACACCTGTGCTTGATCAGACCATCAAGACGGCAAAATGCCCGGCCATTACTGAAATGAGAAACAGAACTAATGCACGAACTGAGACGCTCATTTGTATTGTGTTTCCTGTATGACCTCATCCGTTTTTTCAAAGCCATGTTTTCCTGGAAAACTAATCAAGCAGTGAATTTAAACCATAACGTTCTGCTATTAAAAGATGCTTTGACTAAATCTCATGAAATAATACGAAACTGCTACAGAGACCAGAACACTTTAAAAAAACATGGTTGCTCCAGGGTGACCTTTCTGCGAGTTAAAAAGCATCGCGCGAACAACTTTTAACCACAAAGAGCGTTCGGTGATCGGAGGAAACTCACCTCATCGTCTTTGTACCAGGAGAGATTCTCAGCAGTCATAACAAACCAATATTCCTTTGCTCCCCCTTTCATGATGCCAATATTATTGATGGTGAGCCAGCCCTTCCTGATCACCTAGACACAGACACACACAGGTGACATGTGAGATCATGTGTCATGTTACGCTCATTTTTGCAGATTTCTACAATGTGAATAAATGGGCATAAACTTTAGACTGAGAGTTATTTTTGAGAAGAAATAGCAAAAACACAGAGAAGTGAGACAATGGACATGAAACTATCACAGATATGTTCAGATAAGATCAGTTGATAAATAAATAAATTGAATGTCGCGGTTAACCAATCCACGTTAAGTATTCCAGAGAGCTGCGTGTAAACTCTTAGCCTCCAAATTTTACAACAATCTCCTGAATGCAGCATGCACGGATAAAACTTTTAACTTCAAAAGACAAGGTCAGAAATAAATGATTATAACTAACTATTTGTGTTTGTGTGTAAAAAAATGCATCACAATAAGGCCCATAATAATCACGCAATGCTATTTGTCCAAGACATATTATACTGTACAAATAAACTCCAGAGTGCACGAGCAGGCAGAAACACACAGGCTACACTCCATATACACTTACCATTATCTCATCCTGAGGTGCGTTGGCATAGCAACAGTAGCGAAGCAAAGAAAGAGTTTAAGAGAGGTAATTATAAACTGGAAAAAGCAACAGTGAGAACAGACAAGATGAACAGAATACCAACGAAAAACAGAGATAGTGATTAGGTAGATGTTCAGAAGAAGTTGGTTAACTGAAACTCAGACAGAAGATCGTTCAGACCCAGTATATGTGTATGATCATTAATTATTATTACTAATGTGTAATATATATTATATTATAATAATACACACAGTATACTTACAAATGTTGTTTTCAATGTTTTAATAACGGATTTAATAATTACAGAAAATGAATGAAAAGTGGTTTTGAAATAAAGCTAACTCGATCACACATTTACAGTAGACATTTTTGTGAACTGTCATGCCCATTACAATTTAACAAATGTATCAAAAAAAGTAAATATTAGTTTATAAAACAGTTCATCTAGTTCATCTGCTCTGAATTGTTGATATGATGCAAACAAAACGAGACTGTCTTTTTTTTTGATGAACATGAAAAGCGTTTGATTTTGTTTTGAGGCAAACGTCTCTTTCATATTTCTGATATGGTCTTCCATGGCATACCGGAGACCTTTTTAGCAACTAGATATGATTATCCCATACAAATGCAGTTAATCTAGATGCCCATTAATCATTTATAAAACAATTTTATTCAATCCCTTCCCTCTATGTTTGCAAGTGGCAGAAGAAGCAGAAATCCTGGCAGCGATAGTGACAGTAACCGAGGGGCGGGGCTTACAGTCACTTTCTCACCACAGAGGATTTCTTCCTTGTTTTCTATCTGAATGTAAACTGACTGGAACTGGTTTGCAAAACAGGGTTATCAGAACGTTGGCTAACATTCTCCTAAAGTTCTCTCAATAGACCATTATTATTCAAATAGAAACGAGAACCGTTTCTGCAGTAGCATTAGTAAAAGCATCATCAACATTACGTCACTGGAAAACGCTCTTAAACACTGTACTTAAAATGTTACTCACAACGTTTTAAAAATGTTACAGAATGTTTTAAAAATGTTGCAGAATTTAAAAATGTTTTTAATAAAGTTGTTATAACTAATTAGATTACAATACCAATAACAATTGCAATAACATGAATACATTGACATTTTGAACATTCCGAGAACATTCAAGATAATATTTTTTGGCATTTTTGTTCCAGATGGAAACGTTATGAAAACATTCTTACAACCTAAACTTGTTAGCTAGGTTCAGCTATTAGCATCAGAATCTCCTCACAGAGCAGATGCTGAGTGATACAGTATCAGACTGATGCTGCTGTATGTATTACAGTTTGAGTGAGGCAGTGAACATCTGGCTGGTGCGTGTGTGTGTGTGTGTGTGTGTGTGTGTGTGTGGACGTGGCATCTGTTTCTTCTGGTTTGTGTTACCTGATTGCCAGCAGCCTTCTTCTTACTCATCTGACTGCTTCTCTGCTGGGCACTGATGGAATAAACACAAAACAGGAAATGGCCATAAAAAGCAGAAAGACACATTTCAGTAGAGAGAAACATTTCAACTTATGGACGACTAATGGTCACTAATGTCACACACAACAGTCACATGATCATTAGCATGTGGTTTCATCATTCACCAGGGTCATCATTTCTAAACCGAACAGAAGAAACACTGATCACCAGCATACAGAACGTTGTGTTTAGAATTCTCTTCCACAATTTAGACTATATATTTCCCCTGATCGCTGCAGAACAATTAGCTTCGATCCTACGTCATAAGAGATCAAAATCAGGATTTATAAAGGTTGGAACTGCTAAGAAACAGGTTCTTATAAGTCATCTGTAGGATCATTAAGAAATTGTCGCACATACGTCTTCAGAAATGCTGCACCATGCGTCTACTACAAACAACCGGAGGTTAAAGAGGATCCAGACCATGTCTGTCATTACTTTGCTTTTCAACAAGACATTTGTCATCAACCCAGCTGATTAAATGATGATCTGCTTTCCATGAATGCCCTAGTAATTCACTCTATAACAGCTTTCAGCGAATGAATTCTTTAGACTATGTGACACTGTATGTGGGTGAGCTGAGAAATAATAATGGCGCAGGGCATTGCTCTTACTTTGCAAAGCCGATGAAATCCTCGTGATTGGTGTTCATGTAGGCCAACTCGATGTCAATTAGCAACATGACCTGAAATCGAAAACAACAAAACATATTTAGCTACTTCTTCAATTCACACTGTATTCTGGTGTCAGTTTGTATGTGTGAAGGCACCTGATCTTTAGTGCGGCTCTCGCGATCGCGGATGTGCTGTGTGACAATCCTCTCCATTTCCTCTCGAAGCATGGGATACTGAGCCAGCTATCACACAACACACACACTGAAAAACTACAACCCCTGACACAATAAGCAGGATTTATACTGAAGCAAATCATATTACCACGGGCAAATGTACAAGACATTATTAGTTAAAGGATAAAGCTTACAAAGCCTTGTTCGGGTTATACTTTACTATCAAAATCAAATATGAGGAAAATAAAGCCTATTTTTAGGACCATTAAGAAGCAGTGACATTTTTCCACAACAATCAAGCACATATGGCCAGTCTGATTGTCATTACTGTATGTGTATGAGTGATAATCAGTGATAAATCACACTGAATCATTCTGTCTAAACACAATCACTGTTTTTTATTAAAAAAACAAATGTACATAAAAGCAACAACAAATGTGAAAAAAAACACCCACCCTGCCTTTAACTATTTAAATATTATATATATTTTTTCACATTGATTCTCGAACTGGGCCCGAGAACTTATGAGCGTTTTTATTTTTTCATGTGCTGCTGTATTTCCTGCTGAAACAGGAAGTTAGGGCTGGACATATTCAAGCACTCATTCCTGTAGCCTTTGGTTTATGTCATAGCCATAAACATGATTTGGTACTTGCTTTTGAAGGCTGACAGACATGGACTGATACATAATAACACTTTTAATTTTACAAGGGTTGATATTATGGTTCTTAATGTATTTAATGGTCCCAAACTCTTTGACTTTGTTTTCTTTGTGCATGCTATTATTTCTAATTTACTTTCTTTTGATTGTGGGGTGAAATAGGACCTGTTTTTGACAGGCTTTGTAAGATTCATTGGATCTCAGTGTCAGGTAGGTATAACTGTACTAACTGTACTTTTAATTGTTCAGTCAGGTATATACGAGACAAAGGCACATAAATAAATACAGTATGAGTGGGATTCAGTACGGTAAAGCTTACCTTCTTAGTGCACTGCCTGACTGTATTAACCAGCTCAGTGATGACCAGATCAACACATTTCTGACATGGCTCTTTGATCTTGCCGATCTGCCGTTTTACGATAGTCTCGAAGGCCATATCTGGAGTAAACAGACCAGTCCTAACACAGAACAGTGATGAACAGAGCAGTCAGGAATGGAAGTGTTGTGCGCTCCTGTTATTTATTCATTTATTTTTGCTGTTGTTTTATTCTTGCCGGGTTCCCATGATGCAATACTTCATAGCTAGTTTAGAATGTCACAGTGACATCAAAGTGAGGCTGCTCTCAGAACAGCTGAACGTGTCACTGAACGTGTGTGTGGGGGGGAAACTTCACACCTGATACCGTGGATGTTCTTGATGGCATAACTAATCTCCTTACGCAACTCCTTCTCGTCGAACTCCATCTAGTGTTCATAAAAGATAGAGACACCCATTATTAGCACACAGATTTAATGCTATTATAAACAGACATTTCACAACTGAACTCTAAACCCTTCAGACAATCTACTTTGTCTATGCATCCCCTGGCAATCGAACCCAGGACCCTGACGTTGTTAGCGCCATCACTTAGTTACAGGAAAACCTCTTACTCTGAGAGAAACAACACAGCTGTACAGTGTGATCAAAATCACCTTAACCAGCTCAAAGGGGAAGCGCTCGTGGAAGATGCGGTTGATTCTCGCGCCCCCGGACAGCTCCACGGTGTCCACCTGATCGCCTGAACCCTCAATGCACTTCTCGAAATCCACGGCAAACTGCTGCACCATCCTTTAAAGCAGAGAGCACACAATCACAGAAACACACTCACAGATGTGTGTGTCGGCTGGTGACATCACTGGACTTACTGGAGCAGAGCTTTGGTTTTGCGAGATGGATCATCAGGGCGGAAATGTTTGTACTCCTCCACTTCCTTCTCGATGGACAGCAGCTGACTCTGCAGTTTGTTCCTCAGGCCCGGCAGAGTGTCTCGGATGTGATTGGTCAGTTGCTTCATGGAATTGGAGATCATTGGTTACTGGCCGATATTTATTTCAGACACTTCTGTATTACTTCTGCATTGTCATCTACTAACTTATCTTTAGATTAAAGCATTTATCTATTGTGCTTTTGATTACCAAATAGAATCATACATTTACAGTAATGCACTTACATTAAAAGTCACTCACAGTGCATTACTGTAAACGTGATGTTTGCTCGTTATTAAACTCTGAAGGAGGCGGTAACATTATTTATTGACAGCACATCAACAGAGCTTCACTTTATTCTGAATCTGGAATAATTCTCATGAAACGACAAAACGAAACAAAAGAGAACCAAAGTGACTTGAAATTCCAAGTGCATCTTACCTGATTGAGCACCTTCTGCAGGTACGGAGTGCCCATGCGATCGGCCAGGTGTCGGTACGCCGGGTGGGTGAGGAAGAACTTCCTCTCAGCTGCCATGGCTGCAGTGATGTCCTTCTTACCATCAATGTCCTTCTGACTGCGGTTCACCACCCCGATGTAGCCTACACACAGCATCATCACCCCGACAGCCAATCAGAGACAGTTCTAGCAACCCAAGAGTTCTTTAACTGTGTTTATCTGGTGGAATTCTCATGTAAAATGACCAGACAATCTTTCAAATGTAGAACTATGGAGACATGAATGGCAGCACTTGTTAGAAAGTGGAGAGTTAATAAATCTTATCACTGTTGGGTTCAGTCAGACAATCATCTCAAGGTTGTGTGTGTATACTTCGGTTATTAAGTATCTGCTAAATGACAAGCAGTTAATGTCAGTACATAATGAAGGGCAGGGAGACCATCAGCAAGTGCAAACAGAATACTGCTTACTAAAATCCCCGAGTGCACTTATTAGTGCTTCAAAGGCTTTGAAAGCACACGTTCTTCACAGAAGAACCCATCTTAAAGCCTGACACAAAAATAACAGCCAGTGTTGCACTCCTGAATCCTTTGAAGTGTTTCTGTCTAAGTGCCATTATATAATATATATATATATCAATAAATGGCTGTTTTTTAAAAGACCTGTTTCTTCTTTTTAAGAGACTAGGCATGTTTTTCACCATCTCTGGTGTTGGTTCCAGGACATGCAAGCTGGTATAGATGGGTTTAGAAAGGGGGGGTCACCTCAAGATTTGCACTGGATTAAGCCAGTAAGTAAAGGGGGAATGCAGGGTAAGATAAGGTAGGTGACTCTTGATTATTCAAGCCTTTGCTGATAAGGAAATGTAATGGACATTCACTGAACACCTCCGATCTAACTGATAAATATAAACATTTGCTTGTTGTGCACTTTACCTCTACGTAAAGGAAGCAGTTTGTTCTCCAGGATATCACGAGCGTCGGTTCCTTCATCCATCAGATCCAGTTTTGTGATCACACCTATTGTTCTCAAGCCTGATCAAAATCACACACACATAAATGCACGATCAGTTACAGTTTCAAAAGCAGGGAAAAGCTTTCATGAAAATCTCACATCTCACATGTCTGCAGTTTTCATCCACACTCCTAAAAAAGGTGCTAAAAAAGTTCTTTGCAGTGATGTCACAGAAGAACCATTCTTGGTTCCCCAAAAAACATATAAGTCAAAGTCATTTCTTACTGTGCCACAGTAAGGTTATGTGGATGTTAAAGGTTTTTTATGGAACCTTTGAGGAACCTTTGTTTTATGTGTTGATCTGATGCAGACACATCTCCTGTTGATGTTAATATTATGCAGATGGATCTTAGAACATGCTTTTAGTAAGTACTGCATGAGAACACACCCTGAGGGTCCACCTCCTTGGCAATCTTGAGGGCATCTGAGTTGGCCAGGTCAGAGTTGGCAGGAGAAACGGCCAGCAGCAGGCAGTTCTCCTTGGTCACAAACTGCATGAGCATGTCTTTGATCTGGATCTCTATATCAGGTGGCTGGTCACCTACAGGGACTTTGGTCATACCAGGCAGATCCACGAGGGTGAGATTCAGGACTGGTGAAGAAGAGAAGGAGTGGCACGGTTACATTTCTCAGAATGAAAGCTGAAGAGTCTTCGTGCACCTGTTTTTTAAGGTTCACCAGTGGCAGCCCTGGCTCCCTTTGTGTCCCATGCAAGATAAGGCATGACCGAATAAAAAGCACTTTTAACAGCTTAGTAGTGTATATGCATGTTTATGTTAACCTTAAGGCATCTATAAACTAGTGTGCTCCAAAACATAGACAAAATTTACATTTAGAAAATATAAGCATTCAAAATTTACAGTCACTTGCTTCCACCAATACGGATCAACCATTTTTATGACATCATTCTGCACTTCAGCATCTCATCAGGTTTTTCTGACCAATCAAATGTTAGCTGTGAGCTAAAATAAACACTCATGGCTGTTTTAGAAGGGGAGGGGCCTCTGAGTATGCCCCTCCCCCACTTGTTTCAGTGGAAATTACATGAATACATCGAACAAAGCTGCTCATTTCAGTAGTTCAGTGGGTCTGTAAAATGATCTGCAACTTAGCTGAAATGACTGAATTATGTCTGTTTATTAACTTTCTCTGAATATGCATGAACACATGAGTACCATTAGGTGAATAGACTCGCAGGTTGATGGGGACGGGTGAGATGCCTTTGTTCTGACCAGTGATGCGATCCGTCTCCGCCTCGATCTCCTGACGAACCTCATCAAAATCAGTAAACTTCTTCCCCTTGCAGTGCAGGAACTCCGCATACTCTGAAAACAAACAATCAGAGAAGCTATCTCAACACAGCTTCAGTTTACTGTTGCGTTAAAAACATGCAATTACATGCAACAATTACATCTTTCAGCAAACACATATTTATACCAGTAGGGCAGTTGATGAGCTGCAGCACTAGGGGGCGCCGAGTGACAATACCGGAGCCACGAGGCAGAAAGTCCCTAAAAGATAAACAATTAAGTGTTGAGTTCGGTTCTGTTCTGTTCACACCTTCATGCTTCATGTGTTATTGTTTGCCACAATAAATGCAGCCTGTTGTTTGTACAAGTAACTATTTTTCTGCAATACATTTATGTTTACATAAATGCAATTTTATAAAAAACAGCCATGAAAAAATACCTCCGGCGCTACGTGGTCAGGTTAATGCTGCACAACCCATTTATTTATCGCACACTCATCTGAACACACGAATGTCACATCTGCTTCTAACGAGCGTGTTAATGACATTGTATAACAGCTGTGATATCCTGCTGCTTTCCAGAGAACTGCACCATCACGTAAATGACTGTGGCGTCATGGTGATGATTGGTGGTGATCGCGTGACTCAGTTTAAATGTTAGGTCTTATCTAGAGTGACAGCTGTCCGGCCCAACGCACCACAATTTTTCAGTGTGAACAAGATCACATTCATTAAACATTATGATATGCCCGATTCATTAGCCCAAAAACTAGCAAGTATGACAGAACATCAGCACAGCTCATTTAAGAATTTGGGCTTCCATTTTGAAAGCTGTTTGTTTAAACAGGCGAGCACTACACCACACAGTGTCCTCATAAGCCATCGACAAGGCCCTTCTTGTCACAGCTGTGAGCATTGTACTGCCAGTCAATGGAGCAGTTTGTGACCAACCAGCTTGACAGACAACTTTAGTGTACAGACCTCATCGTGTAGCGTGACCAATAATACTAACCAAAGACCATGCAGAATAGCAATACAGGTTATGAGAGTGCATCAGAATAGCAATACAGGTTAAGAGAGTGCATCAGAATAGCAACACAGGTTATGAGAGTGCATCAGAATAGCAACACAGGTTATGAGAGTGCATCAGAATAGCAACACAGGTTATGAGAGTGCATCAGAGGTTATAATGTTACTGGTGAGAATGAACAGAGTTCCTGCCACTGTTGGGGAACTAGGTTTGTTTTAGAGGGCCTGTGCAAGCAAAACCACACGAAGCTCACAGTGTTTGAAGCTTGTTGAAATAGGAAAGTACACCTGGTGGCCACATGATCCATGTGTCCCTGCAGTGTAGCCTTACAATCATCTGTCTGTATTACAATTGAAATGTTTCAATGGAAAACTGGAGGTAAAGAGAAGACTGACCCCCAACCAACCCCCACAAACAGATTTTTTGAAGAACTGTCCTTGGTCCTGAAAACAATCAGGGACCATCTGTCCAAGAGCCTAACAAAGAATAATGACCTTTGTTAAAGATAAACAATTGAAACTAGGGCATTTTGTTTAGGAACAGATTGGAGGCAGATGTATACAGTACTAGCAGATATATAGTACTATATATATCTGGCAAAAATAAGTGCAATAAAATGACTCTTTTTTTTAACTTTGTGGTTGTACAAGCCAATGTAGGGATAGCTCTAAAATCCCCTCTGATTGTTATGCAATTATAGTCCAGCCATTGCAAACATTAAACAAACAGCAGGAAAGATGATATGTACACACATGAGCCGAGCTACATGTGATACGAACAACCGGTGAACATTAAACCCTTGATGTACATCTGTTTTAATGCCCTCTGTCTGCATTTATATCCTTTCTTTATAATACACAAAACCTAAAATAACAGTCTAATGGAATCCTAATGGCAGTAAACATTAAAACATTCCATACAGTATTGCATATAACTGGCCATCTAACTGAAACAGAAAGCTGGCAAACACCATCTGCCTACTTTTCCCAGCATTTTAGGCGTCATAGCACCTATGAAGGCCAAAACTGCAGGAGTAAGTAGGCAGCTCTGGGTTTTGAAACAGCCTATGCTGGCCGTACAAACACCAGAGGACACGCACACGTCAGCCATGAGCATCACTGACACGCTTCTTTACTGGTGGGAGGGGGGGGGGTGCCAAATGAATGAGTACATGTCGAGAACAGACTGATAAAAGGGTTTGTTGGTGTAAGTTCAGTATTACACAGACAATGGTACATGCAAAAGAGATTTATAGTGTATTTCAAGGCATAACAAATTTACCTGATGTTCATCGTTACGAATCAATACCCCGACATTATTACAAATGAATAATGCATAAACATTGATTTGGTATGCATGCATGGCATATAGTGATAAATGTTTCCTGAACATGCCAGCACAAGAACAACTATTAATACAGAGATTGTGGATGTTATCAGTACCGATGCATGTTATGTTATACGTGCATTCGACGTCGTCTGTCACTTACTTCCCCACAAAGTTCTCTAACACCGAGCTTTTCCCCGCACTCTGCCCGCCGACCACGGCGATCTGAGGGAGGTCCAGGTTGGCATTTTGTCCGATGGCAGAGAAGGCGTCCTGCAGTCTGTTTACCAGAGGAATCAAGTCCTCCATTCCCCGATTGCCCATCTTAAGATAAATAATCGGTGATGTTTGACAGTGGATGAGAAAACCAATCGACCCTCAATGGAGCCCGAAGGTGCAGGACGCGTAATATCTGAATGCTGTCCCTTTCCTTTAATTTTCCTTTGCAAATCGACATACGTCCTCCCTCCTACACCCCGCTGCCTGCCCGTTCTCCAGCGCTATGTGATCTGCAGGAGGGATGCGCTGATGAAGCGCCTTGTGCATTACCCTCACTAGCCACTGGCGGCACCATGATGAGGACACGCCACCCCATCAAATTGTGGTAATTAGTTGTAATTTTTGCGTATTTTGCTTGACCTGTAATCGGTGTAGGTCCACTTAAAAATTATTTTTACCTTCTTACTTTTTTCATTTGACTGAACTTCAGTACACAGCATAGTAATTTGTTTTAAACGTATTACAAGTATCAAGTTCTTCCTCCCAGACAAACGAGGGCGCACCAGCGTTACATGTACCTAAACTCCGCATGAACTAAAAGCGCCAGAAGAAGAGTCATCTGTCGATTTAAACAGTGATGGAGTAAAGATTGTTTTCATATCAAGTGGTGAGCCGTTTATACCCCACGTTTCTTAAAACATAAACTAAGACAGAAATGTGCATTGTCAACGTGTATATGCTGTAAATGTATGTGTTGCGTGTAGTTAGGAGCTTGTCAAGGCTTATGTGTAGTGAAACAAATGGATTTACATTCGCCGAGTCCTCTAAACGTAAAAGGCATCCGTTTGAAAATACATTAGATTGCCTATATTGTATAATAGAAGTTTAGCTCTTGTTAAATATGCCATGGCAATATCAAATTTATCTGCATGTGCCAAGCTAATAGCATGGTACTGTTTGTAATGTCTTATTATGGTGATCATATGTTACTGTGGATCCCAAAACTCTGAAAATACTCTGAAACTGAAAATGTATCTATTTTACTATTTGTTAATCGTACAGATTATTCTCATAATCAGACAGATATTATTGTGTAGTGACCAGTAATTTGGAAATACATTCATAAATATTTCATATCCAGTCCAGTAAGTTATAACACAAAATTTTAATATGTGGTATCAAACTTTTGGAGCATAAGGTGTACTTTAATGTACCACTTTATTACTATCTGATGCCAGTTACACTGTATCCTGATACTGCCATAATCAGTGGTTACTGAGTGGAGCAGAATTTCACCGTTTTCAGGTTCTTAAGCACATCCTCTGCCACTTTTGATAAGTGTGGTTTGATGGCCACTAGAAATTTGGCTGTTGTACAGTAGTGGCATGGAACGTCTGTTCTTCTTTTTCTGAAGTTTATGATGTCTTAGGGACATTGAGCTCCAGATTGTTGCTATGATGCTATGATGATATTTATATTTTTCATAAAAATGCTATGATGCCATCTTGCTTCAATAGATGGGCTTGTTTTTGGCTGTAACACCCACACTATAGGGATTTTCTGTTGCAAGCTTGAGCAGTTTGATGGAGGAACTGCTTCTTGTGTAGTCATTTATGTATAGCGAGTGTTAAAAAGGAGATGCACACAGCCCATCTGTGTTGGTGACCAAAGGTCTGATGGCTGGAATAAATTGCGAACACATTTTAAAACACTAAGCATCATAAATATTATACACCACAGAGGATAGTTGGTACTATCTCAGAGCTAGTTGGTACTCGAAGGATAATAAGTTGAGATTGGACAAAGGATGCAGAATGTCAGGTCACTAGGGCATCTGGGATGGCTGAGTCAGGTAGCTTTAGTCAGGTGTGTGGAGGGAATTTCTACCACAGTAGCAAGTCTTTGGTTCCTATGCCGCCTTATATTCACAAGAATTTGAAGATTCTGTGTTTGAAGCGGCAGGAAACATGAATCAGAAGCAGCAGATGCAGAAGATGCCTGAAACAGCCCCTTCAGAGCTTCATGGAAAAGGAACACCAGCCACTTCCTTCCTGTCTTCACCTGATTGTCTCCCTTCTCATCAGACTCCTCAACAGAGGCACAATCTACATGTGCATCCGAGGAGAAGGTATGAGCCATAGTTAGTTTACTGTTGTGCATCTGATTATCCAAAGATAAGATTTTGCAACTGTTATATTATGTTATATCTCGTTATATTAGACTGATTTGTTAAATGTAACTATAAAAGGTGTTTGTCAAGGTTTGAATGTGACAAATGCAGTTTTGATTGTCAAATATATTTGAACACAAATAATCACGTGTCATGTCGTTCCCTTCATCCACAAACTGTTCAACAGACCATCAGCAGCACTTCTTCCTCCTCCTCACCCCACAGTCAGACCATGTTATAATGCTCCACAGAAGCATGTGCTTCCTGTGCTTCAGCGGTCAAAGCTGCCAGGTAGGAGATCTGAGCATCAACAGCCTGTTATCGCTGTATATAAACATTTATTTATCCCACAACTCCTGTTTGTCTTTCCTCTTTACTACAGGAGTACCATTCTGTCATACCAAGCAGGTGTCTAGAACGTATCTAGAGGGAGGGGTCAGGCAGTCTATCCTGGGGCAGCCTCTCATAGGTTCACCTGTAAGAGTAAACCTTGCGCCTGGTCATTATCTGCATCCATGTGGATCACACATCCAGAGGGTAGCTGTCTGTCCTCTTTACATAACTCGACACTAACAGCGGCCTATTAGCCTGTTCACACTGAGTGATGAAACATTACCTTGTCTAAAGACAAAGCAGTATTTTTTCTGAAATCATAATTTTCGTATCTTGTGTTAAAGCATAATAATGATAAAAGCGCTTTTGAGTTTCATGTTTGTATAAAAAGGCTTTTAATTCATTTAAGTGTTAATGCTTTTATAATGTTTATTTGCGTGAACTGAGGAGAAAGAAGGTTTAAGCATTTTTTAAATATTTTACTTTGTTTCCCAGGACCGTCCTGTGCAGATCCCAAACGAAAAAAGGGAAAATGTGCTTAACATAACAGGGAAAAGCAATGAGCCGATGAGAAGATCAAGCACTAGTTCAGATGTGGGAAAAGGTACCGTTGGACCAATTCATTCCTCAATCCCAGAACAAGCAGAGCCTCGTTTGAAAAAGCTGAGAGGTCAGAGGTAATCCTGATCTGGGATCAGTTAAATAAAAGTGCTTTGTTTTTCATGCTGTCAATCACGGGAATATCTGCAAATAGATGAGAGTTAATGACACAGAGCATTTCCTGCTCAGTTGGCAGAGCATTGTGCTAGCAGCACAAAGGTCATGGGTTTGAGCCCCAGGGTATGCACATACAGAAGCAGAAGAGATACCTTAGGAGCAGTGCCGAATGCATAAATGGAAGTGTAATGCTTATTTTGTTTCATGTAAGACACTTACAGAACTTCATTGCTTGTTGTTGACAGACCACATGAGCTGGAGGAGGAATCTGCAGATAAACTACAGCAGCCAACAGACGCAAACTCTACAAACATGTCAGACTGTGAAGGTATATATGACACTTTATTTCTGAATTAGACAGTTTGAGTTAGAATTCTCCCACACTTGATCTTTGCTGATAACTCTTACGGAGTACATACTCTTGTGTTGTGTTATAATGCTGAACATGCTTATATTTCCTCTTTAACTGAAGCAGAGGATGAAAACACTGCTGTACAACCTGAAGATGACAGTGTGGATCAGAACAGAGCCGCTGAGGTGCAGCATCCCACAATCAATAATACATATTTTCATCTTTGCATTTATATATATATATTTATATATATATCTTTGTATATATGTCCCAGCACATTCCCAATAAAGATAATACAATTTGTAGTTTTATATTCTGTGTTCAATACTTAGGCCAGAAACATACCCAACACAGGTTGGGAATCATCCACTTGCATGAATGCCACACAAAATGTTTTACCACAAAACGTATATTATACTGTATTATAAACATAATAAACAAATATCAACAGCTTTTCTCAGAAATTGCTTGCGCCAAAATAGCGCTTGTAATAAGCCAAAAAAACAAGCATCACATTTTTTGCTGTGATGATTGATAACAAGCCACAGATCCTTCTATTGTAATGGTGATGTGTATGATGTGTGATGGTTGTGCAGGGTGTTGGCACCTGTCTTAAAGTGACCATCCAGCGCAGCAGTGAGAGCCGAGCGTTCAGCACTACACCTGAGGAGACAACGACAGGTGCGGCCCACGACAGCAAACCTGCAGTCAAATTTACCTGCTACATATGCAACGTTGCCTGTCCCGACCAGCAGGTAAGACATGCAGTACAGTGCACCTGTACAGAAATAAGAATAGGAGTCGTAGGAGTCTCAGAGTGATTATGTGGTTATATATTCAATATTCAGCACCTGCTGGTATGTGTATGTTAAAGATTGTGTATGAATTGACCTCTGCAGGGCTTTCAGACACACATGATCACTCTGGATCATCAGCAGCGTATGATGGAAATCCAGCGTGCAGGTAACACCTGTCTGGCTGCACTCTTACCCCAGAGCCGGGCGTCTCTACAGTCTAACAGGTCAGTGAGGCAGTCCATTTTATTATGTGCATCACTGCTAGTGACACGGCTAGACTTCACAAAGTGCCAGAATTGTGAAGTTTTGGGTAAATAAAAGTCAAAACTTTTACACCAGATTCTTTATCTTTTTAACAGAGAGAGGAAGATGGGCCGTCAGCGCTGGTGTCCTATCTGCCAATGTCATTTTTCTGGTGACCTCATAGAGCACAAACGAACAACGAAGCACAAGGTCTTCACAATACCAACTCAACACGCTGTACCATGAAAAGTATGAGGACAGCCACTTCTAATTCATGATTTGTCTAGACCCCGGGTGCCAATACTGTTTCGGAAGGGCCAGTGTCCTGCAGAGTTTGTCTCCAATTTTAATAAAACACACCTGAAGCAGGTAGGTGTGTTGAGGCTAGTTGAAGCTAAACTCTGCATAACACTGGATTGGGCACCCTTGGTCTAGACATTTTGAATTATACAGAATACAGTTCTAGAGAACTGTGATTACAACATTGTGGCAACACTTTGCATGACAATGCCGCTGTAAACAGAGAAGTCTATAAAGAAATTATTTTCTGTGTCTGGGATGAAAGAGCTTGACTGGCCACCATGACTGAACACCATGACTGCATCCAGACACATCACCTCTGTAATGTAGGGCTGGGCAAAAAAATCGATTTTTCTATATATTGTTTTTAAAAATGTAATCGATTCAAAATCGATTCTCAATGGACACGTATCGATCTTATTACTAGTCTAATTCACTAGGTGTCATCCCCTTATTTACCTTGCGCTATGTTACAATGGAGAGTCCGTTATTCATTCATTTCATTCATAAAATGGCGGATTCAGGTGCGTTCCCGATACCAACCACACCTTCAAATAAAAAGTCAGAGGTATGGAAGCATTTCACATTACACAAGAAAGATAAAGTTACAGTGGACAAAAATCAAGAATTGAAATAGAAATCGAATCGAATTGAGAATCGAAATCGAATCGAATCGGAACATCTGAATCGATACCCAGCCCTACTGTAATGCTTGTATCTAAACAGGAGCAAATCCTCTTAGCCGTAATCCATCATTCAGTGGATGGTCTTTCCCTTTGGAGAACCATTTGCCTGTTATTGCCAAATGTTTTGAAATGTTCAACAGAAGCACATGTGGGTGTCCTCAAACTTCGGTCCATGTAGTATCTATTCAAAGAATTGGTCTGAATCTACTAAAAACTGATGTGAAAGTGTTGTTTTGTTCTCCAGCTGGCAAAGGTCTCCTCAAGACCTTTCTGTACTCTGTGTGAGCGCCATTTTAGAACCCCTCGTAAGTTTGTGGAGCACATGAAGTCCCCAGAGCACAAGCAGAGAGTTGAAGAGGTTTGTGTGTGTGTTTTCTAGGTTCTTTAATCCTGTACAGTTGTATTAGATGGCATATGTTACTTGACTCTGAACATCTGCTTAAGCTCAGAGATGATGGTGGCCCAGAGGTCATGGAGGAACTCATAACGGTGGATGCTGTTGGTTGTTTCGAAGGGGAAGATGATTATGAGGAGGACAGAAATGAAGAAGATGTTTCTGTGTATGAGAAGGTTAGTTGCATGACCTCATGTGCCCTTCAAAACTTCACTTGGTGTGACCTTACATGAGGCTGACACTGTTTTTTTTTTCTTAAATTTGTATTGATAGCATTCTGCTCGTAAAGAGATGATTCTTGAGGAAACGGCTAATTATGAAGTATATGATCCAGATACACAATACGGTGAGTGCTGGTCAGTCACATTTATAGATCTTTAAAGAATGTTTTTTGCACAGATCTTGAACTCTCATGCTCTCTGAACCTCAGGTACTGGTTTTGTGGTCCCTGTCGCTGGTTTTCTCTGTAAGCTTTGTCATAAGTTCTTCCACTTTGAGTCTTCTGCACGGGAAACTCACTGCAGGTCTTTAATGCACTTCCAAAACTTACAGGTGAGGAAAACGATGCAGGTAGTTATTAAAATATTGTAACAACATCTTATTATGGCCAAATACTCTATTAGTCACAAGAGTGTCATCTGATTTGTTTCCTAGCAAATAAACCACTGTGCACCTCAGTGACTGAAAATCTTTAAACCTGGACAGTTAAACTAGAGCTTACATTCACATTGTCCTGCCTGGGGCAACTGATGACAAATTTGTTTGTGTCAATGTGTGGGAGAAACTTTCAAACAAAAAAGGCACAATAGATGCCATCATTTGACAACTTGAATTTATTTTCAGAAGTATAACGCCCTGAAGATGCAGAAGAAACCTTCCCATGAGGACACTGAGAGTAATGCCTCCTGTAACAGTCCCATAATAGACTCTCAGGAACTGGAGCTCACTGCTGGCTGTTCCAATGAGACTGAGATCTCTGACAGCACCCAATCAGATCTCAACACAGCACACACCTCTCACTCCAGAAAGGACAGACGGTCCAGAAGACCTCACAAATCCAGGACTCCATACTCAAAAAGCTCTGTAGCGCCACAGAACTGCACTGTGTCATGTATTCCACACTTTGGCTCAGGGTCAAACCGGAGGTCGTACAACCAAGAGAGCAAGAAGTCTGTCTCAGGGGTTCAGCGTGAAAACACAACATGCTTATATGACCCAGACTGCTGCTGTGAAGAGCACAAGGATGTGAGCACAACACCCACACACAGTGTATGCTGTGTATCACCGTTCAGTTCAGAAGAGACTGTTAGAGAAGCTGTGGAGTTGACAGTCAGCAAAGATCAAACAAAAAAAAATACTCCAGTTCATAAAAGTCCTGTGAGGAAAACCTGAGAATGTCATGCTGAATAAATGCTTTATAAACATGGCGCTGGCTCACAATAGCCTTTGTTTTCCTCAGTGTGCTATTTCAGCCATTTTGCTGACTTCCACTAAACTTGTGCATTCAGCCAATAACTTGTCCCTAAATAATTAATAATGTACCTGTCTGAATGACATAAAACTTGGTGTTTAGGGCTTTTATAGATGAAGTTTGTGTTTCCCTTATTTTAGCATATTTGTCAGATAGTAGTGACAAAAAATAGGAATATTCCTCACCCAAAAAATTATTTTAATTTGATTAATTCCAGTACATTTAATTCCATTGGTTTTTATTCTTTTATTTAAATATAATTTTTATTTTATATAGGCAGTGTGGACAGTGGACTTAACAGACACTGCCTGCCTCGTCTCTGTATTCTGGCTACATTAGTACACGTGGCATGCAGATGCATTCGTGCCCTACAGGGGGCGCCGGAGCAGACTGCAGGGCATTATGGGGCGGAGATGGAGTTTTAGCGCACACATACGGACGACAGCGAGGCAGAAGTAAACCTGTCACACACTTACGAGTGGACGAAGATATATAAGATAAACGTTACACAAACAGTCCAGTTCACCCTGCAGAGGACAATCGTCTGCTGGATTTTGGTGTCATGGCTCAGAATGATTTGATGAGTAACGCGGAGGACGTGGCGGATCAGGTGAGAAGGCCCTGCCGACCTAAACATAAAATCACAGCCTGTTGTTTCTTACACTCAGGCAAGTCCCTGAAAAGTGTATTTTTATTTCAGTTCATTTGCGTTGTTGCAAAAGCGGTTTGTTGATCAACTTATAGTTTTGTGTTTCGGATGTTGAAACGGTGGACAACTTCAGCAATCTTCCTTTGGCCCAAAGAAATGTATATATAATTTATCTATATAACCTACTGATCATGTACTTTTAGAAGCTTTCTAGTAGTTTAGTGGTGGTTAGGATTATGTGTTATATGTTGTGAGAGATTGTCGTATTTACTCAATCCTCGAAACATTTGTATCGAGCGTGTGCTTTCAAACACTTGACATTACATTGGGTGTCTGTCATTATATGCGTGTGATATTCACCACTAAATGACTGATTATGTTCAGGATTAGTTTGTATGGACCGTATGCAATAGGAAATGTCATTTAGCCATTAATCTTATGCGTTTCAAAAGCATGTGTGCGATTCACATGAACCATTGGTGTCATAAATTCTGATAAGGTATATTACTTTTCACACAGTAAGTCGTGTAGGCCTGTTAGCACCATCTACAACCATAAGATCTAATGTTGTAGCATTTTTATATGCTTATATTCATATAGCAAACAGGGATAATCATCCCTAACAAAAAATACGATCTATAGAACATATTTCCTTCACTGTTTCACCTGTAACAGGTTTATGAGATCAGCTACAGTTCATATACCTTTGCTGCTTGGAAACAGCCCTCCAGACACACTGATGACTAATGATATGTTGATAGACAGAGACATTGGCCCTGATGTCTCCACTCATTCATTCAGTTTCACTTGGTACTTGTTGAATGCTGATTGGCTGCCCTTCCTCTTAGTGCTGATGTGGACATTCTGGAGGCGGGGCTTGTCAGAGGCCTGTGTTATTAACGGGGAAGTGTGGGTAGTATTATGACGTAAGCCTGCTGAGAATTGACCAACACTGCCAAAATCGAATGCTGATATTTTATCGTATTGTTTTATTATAATAAAATCATTTTATTGAACAAAAGCCGTGGTTGGTTTACATGGTTAGTCTACTATAAGCATATTCGTTTATTACTTTCATTGTTGATAATTCGGTGATGTGTGTTTTCTGTAAGTTACTGTTTGCTGACATTGCAGCTGTTTTAAGTGACTTCATATCAGCAATCTTGTGTGAAGTGTTAAGCAGAGGAGCAGCCTGCCCTGTGGTCTAAGCAGTAATTACAGTATCCGTGTCTTTCCTTCTGCATCTCCGCTTGCACCTGTTGCAGGAAGTGCCACAGGTTTAGCATTTACTGTCATTACAGTGCTGAACATTGAGCCCAGCTGTGCTTTAATGCTCTCTGATAACCTAAAAGGAAAGAAATATAGGAAAGAAATAAAAGAGTTTTTTTTAGAGGTGGAATATTAGACATTGTTTATTTGATGTTCTGTGTTATGTTCCCTAAGATCAGGTTACCTGTAGCATTAAGTTAGTAAGGTCATTGGGTATCAGTTTTGTGAAACTTGAGGCACACACTCTTTGTCCCCATTTTCCTGTACACAATTTTTCCTGGTTTTTGTAATGCTATTAAACCACTGAGGTCATACTTGATTAGCTGGATTAAGGCTAGTCGTTCCTCATTATAACAGTTTTAGACAGTGTCAGGGATTCTCTGCTGATACAGTCAATTCTTATCAGCTTGCTTACAAAGGGTCTCTGTTTCATATCTCTTGCGTTCATCTCCAGTTCCTTCGGGTGACAAAGCAGTATCTGCCCCACATAGCACGTCTGTGTCTGATCAGCACGTTCCTGGAGGACGGCATCCGCATGTGGTTCCAGTGGAGTGAGCAGAGAGAATATATCGAGACCACGTGGGGATGCGGCTTCTTCCTCGCCATGCTCTTCGTCTTAATCAACCTGCTGGGACAGCTGGGTAAGAGTGTGTTTGTGTGTGTGTGTTTAGTAGAGGGTAGACAAAGTGTTTGGAGTTTACAGCTCTCTGATAATGTATAATTAGAAGCTTATAATAATAATATATAATTTAAGATGTCCCGTCCGATTTCCTGGGAAAAGTCAGGCTTCATTTAACTTCAACATATGTAGATGGCAATAGAGAGGCAAAAGTTATCGATTGCAGCTTTAAATATCTTTAGATTTGAATTGATTTATTTTGAAATCTCTGGAACAGGTGGCTGTATACTGATTCTGAGCAGGAATTTCGTACAGTATGCTTGCTTCGGATTGTTCGGGATCATCGCTTTGCAGGTGTGAGCAGGATTCTTGAGTTACTAATAATGTAACTAAAACTGTCATTAAACTTGATAACGATTTGTTGAATTATCTGTATCTGTTACAGACGATTGCCTACAGCATTCTTTGGGACCCAAAGTTTTTGATGAGGTAATTTAAGATGTTCTGATGGATAAGACAGATTTATACATTAATATTTAATAATGCTCCGATGACATCATCATCATGGTCTTCTCTCTCTGTCATGGCTGTCTCAGGAACTTGGCTCTGGGTGGAGGTCTGTTGCTGCTGCTTGCAGAGTCTCGCTCTGAGGGCAGGAGTATGTTTGCTGGAGTTCCCACCATGAGG